>JAWZSL010000117.1:189212-272671 GCA_034769285.1 Lutjanus argentimaculatus
CCAAACCTGGAAACCACCGTGGGATAACATCCGACATGTAGCTTAGGGCATGCGATGTCTCTGCATTTTCAGGGACTCCATGCACACGTAAGTTGTCTCTGCGAGACCAGTCCTCCATGTCTGCAATTTTCTCCTCCAGCTGGTCATGTTGTGCAGTAAGCTTTTTCACAGATGCCGAAAGCCGGCTGTCCACTTCTGCCAAATGATTCCCGTCTTTCTCTAAACAATCCATACACTCCGAAATGTCCGTGCGCATGGCAACCATCTCACCCCGAAGTACAGCGACTTGAGCATCCACCAACTCCTGCGTCTTGCTTGTCAGCTGCGCCACCACATCTTGCATGAGTGTAGGGATAGCCTCCTTAATAGCTTCTGCAACTGCTAGCTTAACTAGATTAGCTAGCCCCTCGTTGTCGGATGAAGGAGCTGTAACTGGCTGTTTGCCAACTGCCTTTCTTGAACTCAACGCCATTGTGTTGTGTAAAAAGTAAACAGCTTAAGGTATGCAAATAAAGTGAAAGTTTGGGGGGACACTGTGGATCTGCGAACGAAGCGTCCTACATCCCTGCGACGGTTACATGACTCCGTCAGCATACTGTTCTTGTGTGATGACTGTAACAAATGACACTTACAGGATTACTGTACAATACAAGACAACTGAATGTCAACTTGCTGGCAGTGCTAGACAAAAAGTGAGAGGATCACAAAAGTGAGATCTATCCATGAATGTCTACAGAGTTTCACAGCCATTGATCCCATGATTCATGAGATATTTGCATCTGGTCAAAAATGGCGGGATGAGCCACCAGTAACACACCACTGTTGTCCCATACGATGCAAAATAGAAGACCTTTGTGAGGCAGCACAGTAACCTTGTTGTTACCTGCTCCTTGTCAAGGAGTCATAACATAAATTATGCTTATTATGTGGTCGTAATGATGGATATGCTGAAGGGTCTGTAGAACTGAAGATGGCAGACAGAACAACTTTTTAGAATTCAATTTCTGAAGTTTATCATGTACAGTTGTGCCTTGTTTAATCGCAGACAGGAATCAAATGCATTTTTAACTTTGTTAATCATTTAAATTGTTTAAAACATGACTAATTAAAATTAAATATCATTTCAATACAAACATTAGAATATTTTAATCAGTGAAGAAGTATAACATTGTTTAAAATTAAAAAACTTTTATCTGTTTTTAATAATAAAGGGTTCTTTCATTTGTGAGCAAATGAGCCTGTGCTTCTACAGGATAAGATGCACCTTGTTATATCTCAGTTATAAGTTTAAATATATATTTGATATATATTTATAGATCTTTTCCTTTTCAACCCTCATGCCCCATAATTAATTAAATCAGTAAATCCCAAAGTGTGGGCTGCCGCCCACTGGTGGGCCATGGAGCCCCTGCATGTGCATGTGGGCCTTGAGCAGCACGGAAAATAAATCAGCTGGGAACAGGTCAAAGGTCATTGACCATCAGTCAGTGGACCACCAGGGAAAGATCAAGGAGGACATTCATATCAGTGATCATCTTTGAGTGGAGACAGGAATTACCATCTCTCCACAAATATTATGACTGAAATTACATACTTCAGTCATGTGATAACAACTGAAACCATCTCCATGACAACTGAGCAAATTTTATCTGCTCACAGAGCATGTTTACATGCACTAGAGTGTCCTGAATATGATAAGGTTTTTGGAGTATCTTGGTTATGTGTTGTGCATATCCTGGTCTCAGAAACCTGGATTCCTCATATCCACAATGCAGAGATTTGGCTTTGGGGAATCATTTATCAATTGGATCAGGATTCTGTGCACTTCACCTTCAGCCACTGTTATCACTAACGGACTAACTTCACCAAGCTTCACATTGCACGGGGACTAGGCAGGGATGCCCACTCTCTCCCTTTCTATTTACCATTTTCATCGAACCTTTAGCTGCAGCCATTCGCCAAAACGTCCATATAGAAGGAATCCAAACACCCACCACACACCATAAAATAAGTCTTTATGTGGATGATATAGTACTATTCTTACAAAACCCTCACTCATCATTAACAGAAACAATTAAACTTGAATTGAATTGAATTATTCTCTAATATCTCTGGCTATTTGATTGACTGGAGTAAATCATCCATCCTTCCATTACACAGTAACAGCTGGGATGTGGCAGCCCTTACACCACCTATTCCTTTGTGCACAGGTCATATCACATATCTAGGCATTAATATCTCCCCCAGGCTGTCAGAGCTGGTTGGCCTTAACTTCACCCCACTTCTCAAAACAGTAAGTGACAACATCCAGCGCTGGATGAACCTTCCACTATCCATTATGGGCAGAATAGCAACCATTAAAATCACAATACTTCCAAAAATAAATTATCTATTAACAATGATTCCAACACAACCCACCCTCACCTGGTTCCATTCCCTGGACTCAGTAATCACTAAATTCTATTGGAAAATAGAATTGGATTCAAATTTTCAAAAACATCTACTTCATGACAAAAAATGCCAACCTACAGCTCATACAATATAAAACACTTCACAGAACTCACCTCACTGGGCAAAAAATGTTTTAAAATGGGGCTCTCGGCTGAAGTCTGTTCACACTGCACTCAAAATAACCCGGATAACTACAGTGATGCCACCTGGTACTGCTCACCCATTCAACACTTCTGGAAAGAAATCACAGACACAGTATCCCTGTTCTTGGGCTGCCACATCCCACTATCCCCTTCACTCTGCATTCTGGGAGACATATCATCAATCAACCTGAACCAAACAAACAGCAGATTACTTCTCATAGCCATAACTATCGCCAAGAAAACCATCTTCATGAACTGGAAATCAAGAAACACCATTCACATTGCTCATTGGAAAAACTTCACATTTCAATACACATTGCAATAGAAACTGTATCCACCTCCACCCAAAACACAACCACACACTCAGAACCCATCTGGCAATCCCTCATGGATTTTTTTACAAATGTAATTACTTGATCATTCCTTCTATTATTATTATTATTATTATTATTAGATTTTTAAAAATTTATTTATTTATTTATTTATTTATTTATTTCACTTTATTTTGTGTATGAATATTGGGGCTGCGCAATTAACCGAAAAAACACACACACACACACACACACACACACACACACACATATATATGTATGTACATATATATATATATATAAAAATCGTCATATCGCATATCGCGGATTCAGTCAAAACAATCGCAATCTGACTTTTTTTTTACAATATCGTGCAGCCCTGGTATATATATATATATATATATATATATATATATATATATATATATATATATGTATGTGTGTATGTATATATATATTTTTTTTTCTTAATATTATTTTTTTCCCCCTAACTCATTTATCCACTCATGAATTATTTTTTCTGTACCTGTTTATATTTCTGCCTTATTGCGGTTATTATTTCCGAAATTGCTATAGTATTACTACTGTTGTTGTTGTTATTATTATTATTATTATCATTTTTATTTTTTTTATTTATTTGCTTCTTCTTTTTTTTTTTACTGCTGTTAATACCTTTACCATCATTACTATTGCTGCTATTGCTGTTACTTTTTTTTAATATAAAAAAAAGAAACCTGGATAAGATCTCATCCATGTAAAACACCATATCCTGAATAAGATCAAAACCAGAATAAAAAGGATCAGTTGGAGGTTTTGTTCAACTGGACAAGTTTCAATATTATTGGTACTGGGTGTCAAAAGAGTTGAGATCCCTGACCTGCTAAAACCAGCATAAAGGTAATATGAAACATTCAATTAAGCTCTAAAGTGGAAAACAAGGGACTTTCCACCGTCCGCGACAGTTGAAAGATAAGAACGGTACATTAAGGGACTCTCTGTCTGAATGAAGTAATACACAGGGATTATTATTTCTAAAAGCAGTATAATGATTGTAGTTGATTCTGTGTTAAGAAATGAAATGTTGTGATGAATATAACAGTGAATGAAAAAAGAATGATTATATGATTACATGATAACAGATTGTTTGATTGTCAATGATTATAAATGTATGAAAGCAAGCTAAAGATTAAGAAAAACAAGGTCAAAAGTAAATCATGTCAAAATGTTGGGTAAGAAATCGGGTGACAAGTCAGGATGACCCTGACATGGCAACTTGACCGGAGACAAGGAAGCAAGGAGGGGAAGTTGTATGGCACAAACAGGATACATCTGGATCTGCCAGAGGAGATGGCAGGTTATGTAATGTACAACTTGGAGCTATTCGGCACGTACGCATTATGATCGGCAAAGGATATAAAAGATGCTACACAAAGGGGATCGTGGTTAGTCCTCGGCCGACTCTCGGGTTCGGAGCATGCTGACAGATCGACCACTGCAGAGCGTCGCATCTTTGAGCCAAAAACTTCAACTCAAGAGACGGAGCAGATGAACAGCCAAGACATCGCAGAGAGAGAAATTCAACAATCCACAGCTGAAAAGAGAGTGTCGTGCGGAGGGGGACTAACCATTCCCACCCAGCTGTAGGACTTCAACTGGAACTCAAGAATTTTCTTTTTGTTCATCCTGCCATCAAAGACTGAGGACTTGTTAGAGACTTTTTGGACTTTGGACAAAGTCAGGAGGTTTCAACAGGAACCAACAGTTCGGCAGTCGAGGAAGGACTGTATCGGCCGTACACCACTTCCCTCTTTCTCTCCAAATTGGACACTTAACTCTTTAGCTACAGCCTTTTCATTCAGGTTTGAGATTTAATGATTTTGAACATCAGATATATGAGAGGTTTTTATTATATGATTTGAATAATCCATTTTAAATCAAGTAATGCTGTATGCTTGCCCTTGCTAAACTTTTGCAATAAATATATCCACTGCAGTTAAAGAGAAGTTGTGGACATTGGATTTGTATCATCTCTACAGGCAGTAATTATTAGATGAAGCGTGTTCAACATCTTTGAAGGTTCTTATTGGTTATTCTAGCTCAAGTAAAAATTAAAACAGATCCTTGGGGCTTACTGTCCAAGCCACTAAACATTATCCTAGCAACCATACCAAGAGCCCTGATCAATGAGAGGAGAGCTGCCATGAACGGGCGTGGCTAGCGTAGTATCTGACTCTAGGGCTATTCAGTCAGGTGCTGTGCTAGAGCAAGCAGGGTAGGCGCCCGGAAGAAGGCAGTTAGAAGCTAGGCGTGTCTCCTCGCCACCAGCTTAAACAGTCCTCTGTTTAGACCTGATAGGGTAATACCCACAGGCCAGAGGATCGGACCCTTTAAACGGAGAGCTGGTCCAGTTCCCTCCTGTACAGGGGAAACTCGGGATCTAACATGGGTTATTTTAATTAGTATCTTAAAAGTATGGAGTACTGATACCCAGCACTACTGGGTTGTGTAATCTGAAATATCACAAAAGGATTAGCGACCAACTTGAAATTTTTTTGTGTGTTTGTGATTGAAATGCTCCAAACTGTTACCAAAAGGTGGAAAAGTGGTGCAGGTGGAATAAAATTAACTTTTTTCTAAAAATGTAAGATAAAGTCACCATACTTGAAATAATTCTGTATCATGCTGTTATTCAGGTTGTACCTATAGGTTGTATTACATTTAAAAGTTCATGTACTTATTTGAACCTGTTTCTTTGGGGTTCTTGAGGTTGCAGCACTTATATACAACAACTTTAAACTTCTGAGGAACTGAACTTGAAGAAACACCACAAAAGAGGAAGTGTTTCAGGAAGAACAGCAGTTTTTTTTTTGTCTCTGTACACCACAGCGCTGAGTTCATTTTTCTCTCCTCTGCTCTGACTCTGACCTCTCAGAGCATCCTGTCTGTTTCAGCCATGGGGAGGTCACAACAGAGACACTTGTTCTGTTTGATCACTGGTGAGAAGTATTTTCTGAAAAGTATATTTCCTAATTGTGTTTATTCTATTCAGATAGCACAGGGAGGAGGGTTTTCAGAAGTAATGTTAAGTTTAAAATCCTATTATTTTTAATTTATTTCAATTAAGAAGCTATATTACAAAAATGATGTCTTATATTTGTTGGAAAAGTATGATTTTATACTTTATATATGTATATCATTGTGCAGGCGTGCGAAGAAGGTTCAACATGACCGTACAAATGTGTGATAAAGAAATCTCTTGTTGTGTTTATCAAGGACACCATGCTCATCTGTAAGACACAGTTCAGCTCACAGAATCACAATGTCAACAGGAACGTCAAATCTCTGCCCGTTTCACACTATAAAAACCTTGTGTTTACACTGTATCTTTGAACAATTACATTGCAGACTCTGTGTGTAACTTGTTACCTTGCATGCAAGTTTTCATTAAGTATCCTATTCTTTTGAATCTCAGACTTTGTTCCTGTGTCTTTTTTAGAATTTCTCTAACAACTTGGTCCTTCGAGCCGCATCTCAACAGCCTCTCCATTGCCCGGACCAACAGGACCTGCACCGTGCACAGGGGAGTCTGGGACTCCTGAAAGAAAAGACCTCCGGCACAGAGTTTTGCTGTCAAAAAGAGGCCAGGTTCTACTGGGCTGTGGAGGGGTGACGAGATCCAAGAACTGTAAAACCAGGACATCTGAGTCACAAGGTAGGATAAAAAGGTTTTTGAATATTGATGAGAGATATTAATAAGAGACAAGGAAAGACAAGGTAAATAATTCCTGTGATTCTGTAAACAGAAAAGACCAGGTATATACGATTCTGTACAGAGGTAGTTGATTCCTGTGATTCTGTGAATGAATGAGAAAAGACCAGGTACATACGAGTCTGTACAGAAGTAGTTGATTCCTGTGATTCTGTAAACAGAAGAGACCAGGTATATGATTCCTGTGATCCTTACATGAAAAGGAAGACCGTTAAACAAAATCCAAACGTGACCTAAGAATAGGCCATAGTCTGTGTGAGAAGACTTCAGGAATAAATAACTCTGTGCAGCACGTTAAAGATAGTAGGCCGAGGTAGTTCGGGGAACTACGGTGGTTCCGGGAACCACAATAAAATATTGCTTGTTGCAACAAGGGAAATACAAGAATGTTTTCTGAAAATGTGGTGTCTTGATGAGTAAACAGAGAGGGGTAACCTCATGGTGTCAACAAACTCTCTGGCCGTGGAAATGGTGATAACAGCAGCAGAAAATAAAATGAAAACCTCACCGGTGATGCAAAATCAATGTTTATTAGAAATCTAGATAATATCAAACATTTAGAAAAATGGGGAAAAAATATATGGGTTCATGGCAGAAGCAAGGAAGAGACAAGAGGGGATTTAAAAGAAAAAGGGAGGGGGGGGGATAGGAAAGCAGAAACAAGCGCTGAAACAAAGACTGATGTACTAACCCTGACTGACAAAAAGGGAGACAATACTGTAAGACGGAGACACAGACCTGACTGACCTGCCATGTGGCAACAGGGACGCCTGTTACGTATGTGGTAAACATGGGAGTGAGGAAATTTCAGACTGGGAAAATCACAGCAAGGGAATTCAATATTCCCCAGCCTGAAAGCATACACTCAAGTACTGAACTGGAGAACAACAGCTAATACAAGCACACACCTGGATGAGCCAGGGTCAACATGAGAAGCATATGTGCTAACTGATAGTGAAGAACAATTGCTAAGAAACATTCCTTCTAAATTGTGGTCTCAAGGATCAGCAGATGTAGGATTAATTAAAGGAGTAGAACCCGTTTCAATAACACCAAAATCATACTCCCCTCCAACAAGGGCACAAAGTGAGCAAAAACAATTTACAGCTATGCAAAACGACGATCAAGTACTTGGGATACTGCTTGTCAGCTGAAGGGAGACATTTAGATGAGGAAAGGAAAACAGCAAAACCTCAAACTAAGCAACAAATGATGTCATTCTTAGGGATGGTAAATTTCTGCAGGAGTTGGATATCAAACTATGCAATAATAACCTCTCCATTGTCAGCCTTAATCTATGACACACTTAATCTATGAAGCCTTCACCAAGATCAAGCAGCTTTTGGTTAGCTCATCAGTTTTAGGTCTACCGGACTACTCTAAGCTATTTGAACAAACTGTAGACTGCAAGAAACGGCTTCATGACATCAGTTTTAACTCAAAAACATGGAACGAATGACAGGCCAATTGCCTTCTAGTCAACTAAATTAGATCCTGTTGCTAGAGCGTTGCCACCATGTGTACAGGCTGTAGTAGCAGCCTCTATGGCTGTGCAAGCATCGGCCTCTGTAGTATTATTCCATCAGCTAACACTGAAGGTGCCACATGC
Source organism: Lutjanus argentimaculatus (assembly GCA_034769285.1). Classification (NCBI taxonomy): domain Eukaryota; kingdom Metazoa; phylum Chordata; class Actinopteri; order Lutjaniformes; family Lutjanidae; genus Lutjanus; species Lutjanus argentimaculatus. The sequence goes on from JAWZSL010000117.1 coordinate 197,496, forward strand.
TGTTGCAGTAATACTATTGCAAAATAAGATCTCATACCTGTCACCTTCTAGACATCTATCATGCATGACTATTTTACTATCTCAGCCTCATCTAATGATAGAAAGATGCACCACCTTAAATCCATCTACCTTACTTCCTATTTCGACAGAAGGAAGCCCGCATAATTGTTTACAGGAAATAAATGAAAAGGTTCTACCACGATCTGATCTCACTGATGTACCATTTGAAAATGCTGACATCACTATGTTTGTAGACGGCTCAAGTAAAAAAAAGAATAGATGGCACAAATGCTAGAGGGTTTGCAGTGATAACACAGGAATCAGTACTCTTGGCTAAAGCATTACCCAAACACTACTCTGCTCAAGTGGCAGAATTGGTAGCATTAACCAAAGCCTGTAAATTAGCAAGAGGGAAAACCGCTGTGATATATACAGATAGCCAAAATGCTTTTTCAACCGTTCATGTGTTTGCACAGCAGTGGAAAAAATAGAGGAATGGTAACATCTACAGGCAAGGAGATAAACCACAAAAATCTGATTTTAGTACTACTAGATGCTATCCAGTTGCCCAGTAAATTAGCAATATGCAAATGTGCAGCACACACCCGTGGCACAGACCCAGTTTCCATGGGAAATAGGAAAGCTGATGAGGAAGCTAAAAAAGCGGCACAAACAGATGATCACATTTTCGTGGCAAATAAAGAGGAAGTCACACACATAGACAATGGTATCTTAAGAAATATGCAAAAAGCATCACCTCAAACAGAACAGCGAATGTGGCAGAAGAAGGGAGCAAAACAGAATGAAAAGGGGATTTATGTATGATTAAAGGGTAAACCAATCCTTCCACGTAATTTGTTCAGATATGCTGCTTTATTGAGCCATGGACAATGTCAAGTCTCAACGGGAGGGATGGTACATGCAATAGAGCAAACATTTACAATACAACATATGGGTTTACAAATTACTCTAAGAATTTTTGTTTGATGTGCAAAATCTGTTCAAAACATAATCCACAAGGCAACCTGAGACCTAAAAGAGGACAATTTCCAAAACCAGAATATCCATTTCAGCACATCTGTATGGATTTTATTGAATTAAATAAATGCGAAGGAAAGAAATACTGTTTGGTAATAAGTGACATGCACACAAAGTGGATAGAAATATTCCCCTGTGCACATCCAGATGCACTAACAGTGGCTAAAGCCTTAGTCAAAGAAATAATACCACGATTTGGACATCTTTCCACAAAGAATTTATAGCGACAACGGAACACACTTTGTAAATAACATCATCACTCTAGTAGCCAAGAACCTTAATATGGAGTTAAAAAATCATTGTGCATATCACCCACAATCGGCAGGGCTGGTAGAAAGATTCAATGGAACCATTAAATCCAAATTAAGAAAAACTATGGAAGAGAGGAAGAATTGGCTTTATTGCCTACCCTTAGTTATATTAAATATGCATGTTACACCAACAAGCACAGGCCTCACCCCATTTGAAATGATGTACGGAAGACCTTATGTCATTCCAGAACTTAGACCATTCACCCGACCTGATGAAGCAGCAGAAGAGACTCTAGCTGATTATATGAGAAGGATGTTAACTAACAGAGATGTTCTATTCCAACACAGGAACTTGACCAAACAGCACCAACGGTTGAAACCAGGGGATTGGGTGTTCATCAAAGTCATTAAGAAGAAAACCTGGTCCAGTCCAAAGTGGGAAGGACCATTCCAAGTCCTCCTGACCACACCAACACCAACAGCAGTGAAAATTGCAGAGAGAAGCTCCTGGGTCCATCTGTCACACTGCAGGAAGGCTCATCATCTGGTAACAACAGGTGAACCGTAAGTTTCTGAACCCGATGATGCTTGATGATCTTGTCTCTGTCAGTGAAACACAGCAGCTTCAGGATGACAACGCGCGGAATGGATTTACCGTTTGCATCTCGCTTGGGAGCGCCTAAGTGGTGTGTATGCATTAGTAGCTTAGGGCATGCGATGTCTCTGCATTTTCAGGGACTCCATGCACACGTAAGTTGTCTCTGCAAGACCTGTCCTCCACGTCTGCAATTTTCTCCTCCAGCTGGTCATGTTGTGCAGTAAACTTTTTCACAGATGCCGAAAGCCGGCTGTCCACTTCTGCCAAATGATTCCCGTCTTTCTCCAAACAATCCATACACTCCGAAATGTCCGTGCGCATGGCAACCATCTCACCCCGAAGTACAGCGACTTGAGCATCCACCAACTCCTGCGTCTTGCTTGTCAGCTGCGCCACCACATCTTGCACGAGTGTAGGGATAGCCTCCTTAATAGCTTCTGCAACTGCTAGCTTAACTAGATTAGGTAGCCCCCCGTTGTCGGATGAAGGAGCTGTAACCGGCTGTTTGCCAACTGCCTTTCTTGAACTCGACGCCATTGCGTTGTGTAAAAAGCTTAAGGTATGCAAATAAAGTGAAAGTTTGGGGGGAGACTGCGGATCTGCGAACGAAGCGTCCTACATCTCCCGCGACGGTTACATGACTCCGTCAGCATACTGTTCTTGTGTGATGACTGTAACAAATGACACTTACAGGATTACTGTACAATACAAGACAACTGAATGTCAACTTGCTGGCAGTGCTAAACAAAAAGTGAGAGGATCACAAAAGTGAGATCTATCCATGAATGTCTACAGAGTTTCACAGCCATTGATCCCATGATTCATGAGATATTTGCATCTGGTCAAAAATGGCGGGATGAGCCACCAGTAACACACCACTGTTGTCCCATACGATGCAAAATAGAAGACCTTTGTGAGGCAGCACAGTAACCTTGTTGTTACCTGCTCCTTGTCAAGGAGTCATAACATAAATTATGCTTATTATGTGGTCGTAATGATGGATATGCTGAAGGGTCTGTAGAACTGAAGATGGGAGTGTAATAAGCTTGATTTGACAGAACAACTTTTTAGAATTCATCATCTCATCATCTGGTAACAACAGGTGAACCGTAAGTTTCTGAACCCGCCACCTCAGTGATGCGAGTCTGGACCCAGGGGAAGTGACAACAATAGGAGTGTGATAGGCATAAGGCGCACCCAGTCGCAGGGAGCCAGTGAAGAATACACACTGAGGTGATAGAGGGGAATGAAACCACAGGGAAATAAAAAATAATATAATAATACCAATAATAATACCAATTTAACGCTGATAGAGTAACTATTGAAACAGGATTTGTAGACGTGAACGAATGGTTGCGGTGGTTGATCTATACTGCTCAAAATAATAGGCCGAATAAGACTAATTGTTTAGCATGTGCAACAGCCAGACCTGGATTGGGCACAGTTCCATTTCCCTTAGATAACCAGAATGATCCCAAAGGGTTCCACTGTATCCTTAAACTATTCACTATCCCCCACCCTCCTACTAACTGCACCACCCTACACTATCTGTTCCCCCCAACTGCAGTAACTCGACCTCCTTACTTCAGCCCATATGCATGAAATGATACCTGCATTAGAAGGACAGGTACGGGGCAGGATGTGGGAGAGCTGTCGTGGTGTAATGTCACTCTGTCTGCTAGAAATACAGGCATTCAAGATTCATGGCTGAAGAATCAGACTATTCCTTGAGCTGACGTATGGTGCTATCGTGGGGGACAAGTACTTCGATCTATTCTGCCTTATGACTGGAAGGGGAAATGTGCTCTGATCCAGCTGGTCATGATTTCTATGTTCTGCCGTTAGTAGACTTTGTCACACAGAAACATACATTCAAATTACATAGAGGAAAGCGCTCAGTCTCTGCTCTATTTGACTCACACGTGTACATTGATGAAATAAGCTACAGTCAACAAGAATGTAGACTGGATAAATTACATCTATTACAATCAACAGCGATTTGTAAACTTTACCCGTGACAGCTTTAAAGGTATGTCTGTCTGTGGTTGTTGTTGCATTCCATGTATTCGAGGACTAATTCAAAGACTGATTGATACTGCTATGACAAAAACCATGATAGTACAAACTGATGATGATGATGATTTAAAGTCTATATCCTGTAATGAAGTGTACTATGAAAATCTAATCGAAGTATAGTATACGGATATCACATAAGTACTCTGACTTACATGTATGTATATACTGTATAAGTAACCCTGATTTCTATTATTTACACTTTACTGATTTTTGTCTGTTATTCATTTTTTTTATTGATGTTCTCTTCTATTCTATTCTATTCTATTCTGTTCTATTGATATTCTGTTGATATTCTTCTGTGTATATATAAAGTAAAAACAGGAGGGAAATGTTGGAAAATCATTGTGCAGGTGTGCGAAGAAGGTTCAACATGACCGTACAAATGTGTGATAAAGAAATCTCTTGTTGTGTTATCAAGGACACCATGCTCATCTGTAAGATACACAATTCAGCTCACAGAATCACAATGTCAACAGGAACGTCAAATCTCCGCCCGTTTCACAGTATAAAAACCTTGTGTTTACACTGTATCTCTGAACAATTACATTGCAGACTCTGTGTGTAACTTGTTCCCTTGCATTCAAGTTTTCATTAAATAGCCTACTCTTTTGAATCTCAGACTTTGTTCCTGTGTCTTTTTTAGAATTTCTCTATATAAAATACTGAAATATTTGATGCTATTGTATGTCTTTTTTCCCCATAGACCTTCAGATCAGATTAGCTGGGTCTGGTTCTACTCTGTGTTCTGGAAGAGTTGAAGTCTATTACAACAGTGTCTGGGGAACAGTCTGTGATGACAACTGGGGCATAAGTGATGCTAAGGTTGTGTGCAGAGACTTGGGCTGTGGTACAGCACTGAACACCACAAATTCAGTCATTTTTGGTGAAGGAACTGGACCAATCTGACTTGATGATGTGTCCTGTTCAGAAGGTGAAAGTTATCTAACTGAGTGTCAGCACAGAGGATTTGGGTGTGGTGTGTTCAGGTGAGAAGACATTTGGATCATTTACAGAATATCAAATAAATGTAAACATTTACTCTGCAGTTTTACATTTCTATCATCCAGTTATTGTGGTCAGCCTGGTCTCATTACAACTTGTCACACACTGACAATTTGTCACCACCCCTCAGCATCTCAAACAGACACTGGTAACTATTAATGTCTGAAAGAGGTGTTCCAGACTTTTAAGTGACTTCAATCTAAACCACAACTGTGGTCATGTGACTTTCATCTTGCGAGTTGCTTCCGTAACATCTGTGACGTACGTAACATAGTTACTGTAACACCAAACCTGGTCCTGTCCTTCCCAAGTAGATTTTGTGTGTAATCCTACCCAGACTGTGAGAGATTCACAGCATTAATCACAATTTACATTTACATTTTACATCCAGTTAGTTGAGAATGCAGCATCTTGGCTTCTTGCTGGTTTTAACAACATCACATTACCTCGACCCTGGCTTCCCTCCATTGGCTCCCTGTACGTTTTAGAATTGATTTTACAATTTTACTGATCACTTTTGAAGCCCGTCTGGGTCTTGCCCCAAGCTACATATAGCTGAAATGTTGTCCTCATATGTGCCAGTACACAGTCTTAGATCCTCAGGTGGAGCCCTCCTGGTGGTTACAAAGTTGAGACTTAAATCTAAAGGTGACCGCGTTTTTTTTCCATCAGAGCCTTCAACTTTGGAACGACCTGCCTGAAGAGATCAGGCTGCAGAATCAGTAACATCTTTAAAACTTCTTCTTAAAACCCATTTTTATACACTTGCTTTTAATGTGATGTCATATTTAAATCATTATACTTCTTTATTCTTTTTATTTGTATTTATTTGTATTGGCATTATGTGATGTCGTCTTATTATTCATTCCATCTCTGTTAATTTATATTGAGTAGACATGGGCATCATGAAATGTTGTCTCTGCGTTATTTCCTTTTATTTTTCTTCAGTTCACAAAACAATCCTGGAGTTTCAGCAGAAAGCAGGGTCGCAGCCAAATCCAGTACAATGGCAGTGAATGGTGACCATGTAGAAAATGTGAAAAAAAACAACACAAAACATACACAAAATGTCTCCATCCTGCTCGTATGGTGTAATCTAAGTGTCCGTGAGCCGCAACATTAAAATTTAACCACAAAAGACACCATTTACACCATGTTTTTAGCCGAAATGTCAACTGTAGCCTCCCAGGTAGCATGTAAACATGGTGTGATGTATCGCGAGACTTCGTTTATCTCTTAATGGATGCATGTGTGAGAATATCGCAAGATATACGAAGTCTCGCGATGTGGTGTGACTGATTTCCAGTCGCTGGCAACAAAATTCCTTGTTCTAATGCTCCATGTGACAAAGAGGAAAAGTAAAAATGAGAACAGACAATGACAAAAAATGCAGAAGTTAAAACTCAGGAGTAAAATATGATATAAATTAAATAAAATATAAATAAATATAAGTAAAATAAAATATATTAATGTGGTAGAAGGTTAATGCACATAAATATACACTGATCTGGCATAACATTATGACCACTGACAGGTGAAGTGAATAACACTGATTATCTCCTCATCATAGCACCTGTTAGTGGGTGGGATATATTAGGCAGCAAGTGATTTTGTCCTCAAAGTTGATGTGTTAGAAGCAGGAAAAATGGGGAAGTGTAAGGATTTGAGCAAGTTTGACAAGGGACAAATTGTGATGGCTAGATGACTGGGTCAGAGCATCTCCAAAACTGCAGTTCTTCTGGGGTGTTCCCGGTCTGCAGTGGTCAGTATCTATCAACAGTGGTCCAAGGAAGGAGCAGTGGTGAACCGGCAACAGGGTCATGGGCGGCCAAGGCCCATTGATGCACGTGGGGAGCGAAGGCTGGCTCATGTGGTTCGATTCAACAGACAAGCTACTGTAGCTCAAACTGCTGAAAAAGTTAATGCTGGTTCTGATAGAAAGGTGTCAGAATACACTGTGCATCGCAGTTTGTTGCGTATGGGGCTGCATAGCCACAGACCAGTCAGGGTGCCCATGCTGACCCCTGTCCACTCCTGAAAGCGCCAACAATGGGCACGTGAGCATCAGAACTTGATCACGGAGCAATGGAAGAAGGTGGCCTGGTCTGATGAATCCCATTTTCTTTCACATCACATTGATGGCTGGGTGCGTGTGCGTCCCTTACCTGGGGAACACATGGCACTATGGATGCACTATGGGAAGAAGGCAAGCCAGCAGAGGCAGTGTGATGCTTTGGGCAATGTTCTGCTGGGAAACCTTGGGTCCTGCCATTCATGTGGATGTTACTTTGACACGTACCACCTACCTAAGCATTGTTGCAGACCATGTACACCCTTTCATGGAAACAGTATTCCCTGATGTCAGTGGCCTCTTTCAGCAGGATAATGCACTCTGCCACAAAGCAAAAATGGTTCAGGAATGGTTTGAAGAACACAACAACGAGTTTGAGGTGTTGCCTTGGCCTCCAAATTCCCCAGGTCTCAATCCAATTGAGCATCTGTAGGATGTGCTGGACAAACAAGTCCGATCCATGGAGGCCCCACCTCGCAACTTACAGGACTTACAAGGATCCGCTGCTAATGTCTTGGTGCCAGATACCACAGCACACCTTCAGAGGTCTAGTGGAGTCCGTGCCTCGACGGGTCAGGGCCGTTTTGGCAGCAAAAGGGGGACCTACACAATATTAGGCAGGTGGTCATAATGTTATGCCTGATCGGTGTACATTCTGTGATGATGGTTTTCTATACATTTACTGTGAACTACTCGTGGCTTCTTCAGGTTCACTCAACAGAATCACATGAGCACCCACAGGTGTGATAAATATACATAGATCACATGACTAATTATCACAGTCATTTCATTTTTTCTCTTTGTTTCAGTGCTTCAATATTACCACTATACAACAGACTGAACAGGAAATGTTACAGTACCGGTCCTCCTTCTGTCACTACACTGCGAGGTGGAAAGGGGGACTGATTTAACATCACTGATATTAAATCTTTGATTGCGAGTGCAGATGGCAGTGTGCAGGAGTCTTTTGCTTTTTATTGTTGAGGAAAAGATGATCTTTACCTTTTTATTTCTTGGTCTTATGGGTCACCTGGTGTGGAGCGGCCCAACATGTCAGCCATGTGCTCACTTACTAGCTTATGTTTCCACAGGAAGTAGATTTGTTCATTTTTTTCTAAAACAAAAGTTAACTTTGGATTTTGCCACAGTAAGGACACAAAAGTGTGGGAGAGGTGCATTTAGATAAAAAAAAATCATATAAATGATGAGTAAACAAAAAAAGAGTAAAAAAAGTAATATTGATATGAAACTATTTCATTCTAAATAATGTCAGAATGTAATTTCATTAAGTCATTTCTGTTAGAGTTTAGGCTTTGTCTCTCCCTTTCCTTGTGTTTCCTGTCATTTTCCCTCCCTGGTGTGTCATGTTTGTCTCAGCCTGTCTATGTGTTGCTGGGCGTGGACTTTTGGCTTCCTTCTCCTGCCTCGGTGTTGCTGGGCATGGACTCTGGGTTCCCTCCTCCTGCCTGCCCATCTGATATTCTGCAGCTGCTGAGTTTGCTCATTTGCAACCTATCTCCAATCAAGCCACTGCAGTATTTAACCGCAGCTCAGACATCCAGACTCCGTCAGATTGTTCAGTCTCCGCTGTGGTACATCTTGGCCTTTTCTCTGAGAGAATTTTTCATTGTTTGTATTTTTGGTGTTTTTTCCCTGGACGTCAGTTCACCTGTTTTCTCTGTGCCTCAGATCCTCCATGCCTGCTCTGCCAGTATTCAAGTTGTTATCTGCCTTGCTTCACTCTTCAGCCGCCTGTTTGCTTTTCTCATCTTCGACCCTGCCTGCCCTGCTCAGCCATTCCTGTCCTCCGCTGCCAGACCACTCCAGCCAAGTCAGCTTATATTTCACCAAAATAAAGTAAAAAACCGTTCTCGTTCTCCAGGTTGTCTGTTTTTGGGTCCAAATATTGAACCGTCATAACAATTTCACGCATATGAGCAATGAGACCACAATTGTGGGACATGAACAAAAGTGTTGTGTGTTTGTGCATAGCTTCCTGCTTTTGCACTGAATGTTTCTCAAAACTCCACATCTTGTTACTGTATCTAATTATCATATTTAGCAATGTGATGATTATAGTTTGCATATCTATGGTAACAATGCAAACAGGAAATGCCTATAACTTGTAGGCATGTCAAGGACATGTCAAGTTGAAATATCTGCTTCTCGGACAACAAAGCTAGAGCCACGGTGTCGGCTTTTGAAATTTGTATTACAGGCAGGAAAACTGTTTTTTCTCACCTGTTTCATGTTAATGAGAGTTCAAATTAATGCAGAATGTTTGCTGAATGAATAAGTGTCTGTTTATGACTCGTAAAAAAACATTAATAATCTTGTAGAGGCAGTAGATGTTTATCACGGTTAAACTGAGCAAAATGTTCATGGAGTTTGGCAGCAGTGAGACCAGCAGTCACTTACTCAAAGTGCAGAGTGTGTTATTTCAGAGCAGTGGGCTTCGTTTTCAGGATAACAGGCTTAATTTTACATTGAACAACAACTGACAGTTATAAACAGCTGATCAGCTGTTGTGCACATCTCACACTGCTGCAGTGTTCCTGCAGTGTTCCTGCAGTGTTCCTGCAGCTGTCCGAGCTTCCCCAAGTCTGGGGAGGAGAGAGCAGGGAAACAACTTGCTTCAGCTATAGACTATGTATTAAACAGGATGTGAGTCTATTTAAAATACTGTTTGGACTGCTGTAATAATTTTTGCATGTGCAGTTGCTACAAATTTCTTCTAATGCTTGTGTTTCAGTGACCGTCAGGAACAGTTATGAAAATGACGATGAGGAGGACGTGGACGAGGGGGACTATGTGAACGTTGAGCCAGGGGACACCAACAGGAAACCAGCAGGAGAAGTGGAGGATGAAGAGAGTGATGATCATGATTATGAGGAAGAGATGATTGAAGACAATTACATCGTGGCTGCAGAGGTTTTTGTTGATGAAGAGAACAACAGAGAGGATGAAACAGATGAAGAAGAAAGCGGAGACGATGAAGACGACTATGTTAATGTAACCCAGCCATTTGCTGAACAAAATGTGGACTTGTATGGAGAGCATGGGGACATTTATCAAAACCTTTAGCTTTACACTTGTCAGTAATGTCACATTGTTAATGTGACGTTGATCATTGTGGATAAAGCACTCAGTTTGACCCACTGCCATCACTTTTACAGTCATAACTGTGACTTGCTTTCAGAGTCAGCAGCAGTTTACACAAGTTCACAACTATGAAACTAGAGCCCTACATGTGTGAACATTTTGTAATATTCAGTTACACAACTTGTTTATAGCATTTAGACCATGAAAGAAAGAAATGGACAAGTGTGTGTTGACAGCATAGACTCTATATAAAGATGAACAACATGTCTCTTCCTCTTCACACTGTACAAAAATGTGTCACAGCCAAAATATCCTGGATATGTGCACTGCCATGTTTCCCTGGTGACATCGTTTTCAGCCAGTCTGCACAGTAGTGATCATGGTTGTAGCCGTGGTTTTCTGCTCTACAAAGGAAAAAGTCAGTAACTTCCCGGAGTGCAGACCTGAGAAAAATTATTTTTTTTAGTTTTCTAAGTTTTCTAGTTGTCGAGCCAAAATAGGAGATAATTGGATATGTGGCAGTTTTATAGCTTTATATCAGGTTATTGTTTCTACATATTAATCCTGACCTCTGATTTGACCTTTGCAGAGCGTTCAAAAAATATTGGGTCACAACAAAGCAAAAGGCAGTAACTTCTATTTTATTTGATCACTTTAGCTTTAAAAAGCAGTATAATGACAAATATGACCAAATCCTCAGTCTGATCATGATGTAAAATGAGATTGCACCCTTTACTTTTATTCTTTATATTATTGTTATTATCATTATTTATTTACAACATTTATTATTATATTACGGTACACTTGTGATGTTCCAAGTAACTTTTAAAATCAGATTATTTCAATGGTTTTGGGATGTTTCTGAGCACTTGAAGCTACTAATATTTATATTCTAATAAAATAAAATTGGAGTGTTAAATGTAAAAGGTAATATGCTGCAATAGAAAAAATATTAAATCCAATTAAACATTTTCCAATAAAATATGTCATTGATATGTCAATGATTTTATTGTAATGTATTTTCACATCTGGGTTGTTGTAGTGGTGAGTCTGTGAGTTATGAGTCTTGTTTTAATATTGTCTATACTGTTGTTATACATAGCAGTATAATGCACATAGCTGACATATTTCTTCATTATCTTGCAGATATTTTACATGTTAAAATTCACTTAGTGAAGTTATGGTGGTTTGCTGTGGTTTCTATGACCTCCTATTTTCTCCAAAATACAACACATTTTGTTGTATTTTTTTATGCATGTATATATATATATATATATATATATGTAGGTGTATGTGTATGTATGGGTATGTGTATATTAGTATACATATATATATATATATATAGTGTGCGTATGTGTATAGTATATATGTATGAGTATTAATACTGTATTAATTGTATATTGTAGTTATTATTATTATTATTATTATTATTATTATTATTATTATTAGTGATGCTGATGATAATATAGTAATTATTATAATTATTATTAACTCATTTACTTATTTGTGCCTGGTATTCTCCATCACTGCATCACATCACTGGATCACTGCCTCTCATACAAACAGTTAGACATGCACACACACTCACATACACACACAACCTACAGTGGATCTCTACCTCTGGACTCCACCCATATCATCTTATACTCCTTTGTATCTACTCTGTGTTGTCCTCTGTATCTCTTTGTTCTCTATGTCTAATCTGTTTGTGTCACTTTCTTTTGTCACACTGTTTCACCAATAAAAAAAAAAAAAACGACATATTTGAGAGAAGCCATTTGTCCACATGACAAAAGTGATTATAACTCATTTTTGACAAAAAATAAAGTTACTGCCTTTTTCCTTTTTAGGGCAGTATTGAGGTCACGTCCTTACACCTGATCTGCAAAACCCCCGTTAATAACATCAAATAACTATCAGAAAAATGAACACATGAACATACATCATACACGTCATCTATATTTAAATACAGTTAATGATTGACAGCATGTGAATGGTAAGATATTTTGTGTATGTCTCCCTCCAATGGTACCAAGTGCAAACATAAAAGAAAAATCAAAAGCCCAAGAAATGACCCCAGTGGAAACTAGAGATGGACTGATATAATATTCAGTATCGGTATCTAATAAAACAAAGCCAGGGGCCTGAAACGACATGTTATTCTTCATTTATCTGATCTAGTTAAAGAGGTTTACACCGTATTTGGTGACCTGTCACCCTAACACCAGAAGATATCTTATATCTCGACATTGGTACAATGGGCATTGGGTTTTGTGTTGAAAGGTTTGGGTGGGCTGCAGAAGATTTTCAGATTTCAAATTGGGCCTGTCACAATCTCTGTCTCCCATTCCCTCCTGTCAGTCTGTGGCTGTGATTCTCCACTCTACCTGTCAGCCACGCCCACCTTCTCCTCACCGGCTGCACAGCTGCAGCTCATTCACTCCAATCAAGCCCTGTATATAAAGCCTCACTAACTCTTCTGACCTTGCCAGATTGTTCTTCAGCATCATGCGAGACTTTCCAGCGTTCTGTTCCTGCCTGATCTCCCGTTATCGACCCTGCCTGTTCCCGACCTGCTCTCCTCGCCTGCCTCCCGGTAAACCTACCGGCCTTCCGTCTCTGACCACGAGCTCTGCCTCAGCGTCCTCGGCTCCTGTCTGCTCTCCCGGCCACGACTCATCCGCCTGGCCTCGGCGTACCCTCTGCCTGCTCCCCATTGGCGCCTCCGCTGCCTGCTTCTTCAGGCCACGGACCCCTTGCTTCGGCAACGGTGGCCACAGTAAGCTCCTTCCCTTTACTCTGGGCGGCGCGGAACTGAACTGTACGGGTCCGAAGGCTCGGGTGCTCTTCCTCAGCCACGCAGCCGGGTCCGGCCTCACCCCTTCCCCTCGCCTAAGCCTCAGAGACTGTGTGAAGGCATTCCGCCCAGAGAACGTGCTGTGCTCTGATCTCATTCATTCTGCTCTGCTCCCTGTTTGCTGCTGTGGTAATAAAGGTCATTACCAACTGTTCCTGTTCTCAGTTGTACTGCTTTTGGGTCCAGACCACACCTGTTACAGGGCCATGGCATTCTTGAAGACCCCCCTCCAGAGAAAATCGTGATTTTTACCCTTGTTAACATGTCCATGTGGTATTTTTCATGTGTTACAAGACATGTCAGGAGTGAAATAAGTAAGCAGTAAACACCATGTCTGAGCATTTCTTGCTCTGAAACTGCAGTGAACAAGGGCAGTCTCAAAAACACTGATTCAGTCAGGCTGAGTGTATGATGTCATAAACCTAAGGAACCAATCCCATTAATCGAGAGGGCGGTGCTATATATCATTAGCAGTGATGGCCCACCCACAGGAGAAGCTGGATGAGGTTTGTTACTGTGATTGGCTAGCGAAACAAAGCAGAAAGCAAGTGCAACTACTTGAGTTAACTTGGGTTAGAGTGTGTGGAGAGGGTGGGGACTATTTGCATATTCATGAATCCTTGAATAGTAAATGAAAGCAAGGTGTAGAGCTATATGTAGGCTATTTTAATGAGGTATTTGGATTTATTAAAAAAAAAAAACATATTGTTTAAAACATGACTGGAGGTGGACTTTAAGTTTTGGAATAGCTGGCCTAAGCTATCACATAAAAGCTTAACTAAGCTAACCTAGCATCACTGCCAGCTATCTGGGGTTATTTTAAGCTCAGAGAAGCAAAAAACAAACAGCTCAGTAACACTTGTATCACACATGTATCTATGCAATTTATTTAATTTCATTTTGAAAGTCTGAATGGTGCTGACCAATCATAAAATGCTGCTAAACGTTCAATAAAAAGAGGCCGCATTCTAACATGTCATGTTGTGGCCTGTGTATTTCCTCCTTCATGGGAGCGGAATATTTATTTCACAGTTTGAGCAAAATGTTCTTTAAATGGCTCAGTGGGTGCTTAGTTGTTTCAGAGAGGGGAAAATGGTATTGAATTGGTATCAGTATCGACAGATATTCAAGATTGTGTTATCGTTACTGGACATGAAAAGTGGTATTGAACCAGAAACCCTGAGAAGTATTTTTTTCAGCATATTTAAAACTGTTGATGGTATAGATGTAAAATAACATGGTGTGACAAACTAAAAACACACATTTATTGTTGCTTTAAATGAAGCAAACTTGTTTCTTTTACTTTTCCGGTTGTATCTTGGTTTATTCCAAGCTCTGAATCCATATCGTTTCCTGTACCAAAGGTTACTGCTTTAATGTTTTAATTTGATTTTAAGCTCTACACTTCACAGAGTCAACTGTGCAAGTTTGTTGGATGGCCTTGAAAAGTGGGTTGTCATCAGGAATACTGCCTTTGACTCCTCTGTGGTTTGTCTGAACTGTGGTGTTCTCCAAGGCTCCATCTTTGGCCCCCTGTTCTTCTCCATATACATGCTGCCACTAAGACATTATCAGCAAATGCATACATCTAGTAATGAAGCTTAGCAAAAGTTCTGTCAGGAAGACTATCTTTTTGCACATGCCCTCTAAGTCACAATCAATTTCCTGCTATCCTTACGCTCTACTACTCATCATCCTTCTCATCCAATCACAATCTGCCACCCTCTCTCTTTTAACCAATAAGTCATTAGCTGTCAAATTTAAGTGTTCTCCCTCTCTCTGCTGTCATTCAGCTGTCATTCAGCTGTGAAGTTTGACGTGTTGCTGTCTTACCTGTATGGCGTTTTCTTTGCTACTCTTTTCCTGCCTCTTCGCTGCTCGCCTAAAAATGTCGTATTACGACTCCGATCCTCTGTTAGAGGATTTAAATCTAAGTGGTGAGCCTTTGCTGGAGGCAGCTCAGACTCTCATTGCGCAGCACAGAAGCGTTTGCATCGCATCTTCTCAATCGGAGTATGAGTCATTATTGTCTCAGCTGAGGGCCCATGGTGTTTCTCCAGCCCCCGGGCTCCAGTTGTCCCAGCTTCAGGAGCTGGCAAGCCTTGTTGCTGTCAGTGGTTCTCCCGCCACTTCTCCAGTCTCCGCAGAAGAGGCCGCAGTGCCTGCTGAGACTCAACGTGGCCGTAAACGGACCAGGACACTTGACGCATCTCGTCCAAAAAGGAGAGTGCTTTCATCGAGGCCTTCAACATCTTCCACCTGAGCTGTTCCTGCTGCCACTGCTGTGGCTGCACCTTCAGCAGCCGCCGCCGCTGCTTCTGCTGCTCCATCCACGCTGCCTCATGACATCCTGCTATCAAGCATGCAGTCCCTGGTGAGATTAGTCCAAGCTATCGATTCTTGTCTCCAGTCACTTGAAAATGCCTCAGCCTTGGTGCCTCACTCCAGACTCTTCCCTCTACCCACCGTAAGCGCCTCAGCGGCACCTCATCCCCACACACTGGCATCTGCTGTCCCTGCGCCCCTGCTAGGTAGGTCAAACATTCCATCAGCAGCCAATATTTCTCCCCGCTTAAGGCAAAAAATCCTGCAAGGAAAACATGTTAACTTGGTCTGTCTCATTCTCCCTTCCCCAAATGTGATAAGAAAGTTTCTTCATCTGAGAACACTACAGCCATTATTAAATCTGCCGACCCCCGCTTAGCAAGAGATCTTTCATTTGATGAATTTCTCGTAACTTTCGGGATCTACAGAGACGTAGTCTGTTCTGTTCATCCTGACCAAAGAGCTGAGTTAGATGCCTATCTACCGCTGATTGGGGATCTGAATCTCAGATATGGCAAATACATTTTCTATCAATATCACAAGGCATTTTCCAACAAGGCAGCCCTCTATGTTTCTCAGTAAACTGGTCAGTTCTGGACTTTTTGCCGGCAGCACCTCAAGCAGAGAGGCCAGCAATTCTTAACCTTCCTCCACCTCGCTCCGTGACTGACAGCCGCAGTAGAAAGGTGGAGTTGTTCAATAACACACCTATATGCAATAATTTTAACAAAAATGTCTGTACTTACCCAAGCTGCATCTTTCTTCACATTTGCAGCGTGTGCAAGGATGCGCACCCCAGATCAGTGTGCCCCCGCCGTCTGATCCCTGCCCGTCTGGCTCGTTCTCGTCAGGTGAGCTGGCGCAGCTCAAACATCTCCTAAGAGTTCATCCATCCACTCCAATAAACATCCAAGCTCTGGCTTCGGAACTGTCAGCTCATCTAGACTCTGTATTCACAAATCATCTGCTCACTGGACTTTCTCAGGGTTTTAGAGTGGGGGTCATTTCATCTCCAGACTCAAGTTATGTGTCAAAAAAAATCCAGTCTGCTATTAAAGATCCAGAGTCTGCTTCTCAGTTACTAGGGAAAGAGCTTAATAAAGGTTACCTAATTGGCCCCTTAGACTCCCCTCCTTTTTCAGTGTTTCACACTAGTCCTGTAGGCATTGCCACTAGAAAATACTCCGGGAAGAAAAGATTCATTTTGATTTGTCAGCTCCTCGATCAGGCCCCGTTATGAGCGTCAATAGTCTCATTCCTCCCGTTCCGTTCTCACTTCATTACGCTACTGTGGATAATGCAATAAAGCTGATCAAACTAGCCGGTCAGGGTGCTTGGTTATCAAAAGCAGACATAACCGATGCCTTCAAAATTGTCCCCATCCATCCGTCTCAATGGCATCTCTTTGGCATAAAGTGGGATTCTAAGTTTTATTTTGCCGTCAGACAAGTAGTCCCTGTATTTTTAACATGGTGTCTGAGGCTCTCTGCTGGATCCTGCTTAACAATGTTAGACTTCCAGCAGTGCTCCATCTTCTCGATGATTTTCTGCTCATTGATTCCCCAAGTGACAGCTCCGGTTCCTCTCTGTCAAAATTAAAACACCTGTTCTGCCAGCTTGGTGTGCCTCTCTCCGAAGAAAAAACGGTCAGCCCTGCGACATCTTTAGAGTTTTTAGGCATCACTCTCAACACTGTTGATATGAAATCTTCTCTCCCAGACAAGAAACTGCAAAGGATCCGTGAGTCGTTTATGTCAGCTGAACACATTTCAAAACAGCAGTTACTGTCTCTTCTGGGTCACCTCAACTCAGGCCCGTAGCCAGCCTTGTGGAGGGAAGGGATCTTTTTTTCCAAAAAGTGGACTTCACCACCCGCCCCCCCAAATACACGAGCACATTTCATACGTTTTAATTTATATTTTTTATTCATTACACCTTCACTTTTACATGACATTTCTCTCCCCAGTTGTCTCTCTGTTGTTCTCCTCTATCCGTCTCTGTTGCTCTCCTCTGTTGACATGAATGAATATGAATTAATTAAATTGAAGTGTACTACCATCCAAACTTTCTTTTAACATGAATTAATTAATTGAATTAAATTTAAGTGTACTGTCTCTCTATCATTCAAATTTTCCTTCAACCGTTGTGATGTGACCATTTTTGGCCACTATAGGCATACTTTCTCTTCTAATGTGGCAGTGGATGAGCTGGTATTCATCACATTTGGTACAGGTGATTATTTTTAGATTAATGTTCAAATTCCAAACACAGCCTATTACAACAATTTTCACCATATAATTCATTTTTATAAAAAAAAATTCTGATTATTGCTACTTTTCAAATGTATAATTTCCCATTTTCAACCCTCTCAGTGCTAGTGTTTCTGTGGCTTTCTCCTTGTCTGTCTCTCTGTTGCTCACCTCTGCTGTCTGTTGTCTGTCTCTGCTTCTCTCCTCTGCTGTATGTCTCTGTTAACATGAATTAATTAATTGAATGAATAAACATGAATGAATTTAATGGAAATGAACCATCTCTATTATCATCCAAACTTTCCTTTTACTGTGACTCAATGAATTGAATTAAATTTAGGTGTACTATTTCTCTACTATCGGACAATTATCTTTCTCTTAGTTGTAGCTCTCCTTGTGTCTCTGTTGCTCACCTCAGTTGTCTCTCTGTTGCTCTCTTTGGATGTCTCTCTGTTGCTCTCTTTTGATGTCTCTCTGTTGCTCTCTTTTGATGTCTGTCCATCTCTGTTGCTCTCTTTTGATGCCTGTCCATCTCTGTTGCTCTCTTTTGATGCCTGTCCATCTCTGTTGCTCACCTCAGGTGTCTCTCTGTTGCTCTCTTTTGATGTCTGTCCATCTCTGTTGCTCTCTTTTGATGTATGTCCATCTCTGTTGCTCTCTTTTGATGTCTGTCCATCTCTGTTGCTCTCTGTTGTATGTCCATCTCTGTTGCTCTCTTTTGATGTCTGTCCATCTCTGTTGCTCTCTTTTGTTGTATGTCCATCTCTGTTGCTCACCTCAGGTGTCTCTCTGTTGCTCTCTTTTGATGTCTGTCCATCTCTGTTGCTCACCTCAGTTGTCTCTCTGTTGCTCTCTCTCTTTTGTTGTCTGTCCATCTCTGTTGCTCTCTTTTGATGTCTGTCCATCTCTGTTGCTCTCTTTTGATGTCTGTCCATCTCTGTTGCTCACCTCAGTTGTCTCTCTGTTGCTCTCTTTTGTTGTCTGTCCATCTCTGTTGCTCTCTTTTGATGTCTGTCCATCTCTGTTGCTCACCTCAGGTGTCTCTCTGTTGCTCTCTCTTTTGTTGTGTGTCCATCTCTGTTGCTCACCTCAGTTGTCTCTCTGTTGCTCTCTTTTATTGTCTGTCCATCTCTGTTGTTCTCTTTTGATGTCTGTCCATCTCTGTTGCTCACTTCAGTTGTCTCTCTGTTGCTCTCTTTTGATGTCTGTCCATTTCTGTTGCTCACCTCAGTTGTCTCTCTGTTGCTCTCTTTTGATGTCTGTCCATCTCTGTTGCTCACTTCAGTTGTCTCTCTGTTGCTCTCTTTTGATGTCTGTCCATTTCTGTTGCTCACTTCAGTTGTCTCTCTGTTGCTCTCTTTTGATGTCTGTCCATCTCTGTTGCTCTCTTTTGATGTCTGTCCATCTCTGTTGCTCTCTTTTGATGTCTGTCCATCTCTGTTGCTCACCTCAGGTGTCTCTCTGTTGCTCTCTTTTGTTGTCTGTCCATCTCTGTTGCTCACCTCAGGTGTCTCTCTGTTGCTCTCTTTTGTTGTCTGTCCATCTCTGTTGCTCACCTCAGGTGTCTCTCTGTTGCTCTTTTGATGTCTGTCCATCTTTGTTGTTCACCTCAGTTGTCATTTATGGAATGAGAACACTCATCAGTTCCAATCTTCTTGGGTGCATTTTTGAGTAAATTTTGACAGCTTCATCCAGGTCCACTGCCATGTCTTAGTGTGTGTGGATGAGGGCCAGGGATGACATGCAGTCCTCTCCCATGTTGCTACGCATGAATGTGTTCAGTCTCCGGAGAGTACTGGCTGACCGTTCACATCCACAGGAGGTGACTGGCAGAGTACATGCTATTTTAAGAAGCTTGAATATGTTTGGGTAGATCATCTCATCACATTCTTTGATTGCCTCAGCACATGAGCTTGGTCTTTGTTCTGATGACTTGGCTTGCCACTTCAGTTTCCAGCGTTTCAACTCCTGGTCAATGAGCTCTGGTGAAGGTAAGTCATCTTGGTAAAGACAGACTGCTTCAGAGATGTCCACTGTCACATCTGAGTTGCACTGTATAGATGGAATTAGGCCCATGAGCCTTGACGCTGTTACAGAGAGTGGACTAAATCTGTAATTAAACTCTGAGATGACATGGTCTAGGAAGGGTATAGCCAGGTTGCAAAGATAGTAGTCCTTCAGAGTTTCAGCAGGTACATTTTCCCTGTGCGTCTGCCTTCCCTTTTGCCCGCGGCTGACTAGGCTGCACATTGACCTGGGCAGCCATCCTGACTGCTTGCTCATAGATCTGGTTGAAGTCATCCTCGATTGTCTCACATAGCTCCTTGTAGACAGTCTTAACCTCATCTACCATGCTAAATGCCTCGATGATGTCAATTGAGGTGCTTTGCAGCTTCACTGTGATGCCTGCAAGGTGGGATAAAACTTGATAGACAGTGAGGAAAGTCAGGATGAAACTAAAGTTTAGGAGCCCAGACAAGAGACCATAGGCCTCTGCTTTGTACTTGCCCTCCCATCCAGTGGTGACATCTTGGCTGTACTCCTCTGTATGGAGACCATGCGTCATGACTTCCAGAGCCTTAATGATGAAGAACCTCCTTGAGAAGGTGTTCCCTCTTCGGGCTGTTGGTGAAGAATATGATACTAGACTTCATCTTGTCAATCATATTGCGCACAACTGGAAGAGCACAGGAGCGTGCAATGACAAGGTTCAGGCAATGCCCGTTGCAGTGCATGTACACTGCCATAGGTGCATCCTTCTTGATCAAAGCTTGGACGTTGATATTTTCGCTGCTCATGTTGCTGGCACCGTCATACTCTTGGCCTCGACAATCAGCAATCTCTATGCTTAGGTGACTCAGTACATCCTTGATCACGGTTGCAATGTGGCGACCTGTGATTCGTGGCAGAGTACAAATCTCCAACAACTCCTCCCTGATATTCAAGTCTTTGTCCACAAAGCGTACACACATTGGCATTAGCTCTACATTATGGGATGTGACCTCATCAGCTAGGACTGTGTACATCTGTGCATGTTTGACCTCTTCCACGATCTTGGCCTGAATCATGTGCTTTCCTATCACATCAATCATCTCATTTTGGCTTTTGGGGGAGAGATATGTGGCATTTTTGAGCTTTGGCTTTTCCATGTGCTGCTTCAGCTTCTCATCATGGTTTGCAAGTAGTTTCATTAGTGCCAAGAAATTTCCAGGATTGCCAGAAGAATGCTGCTTCTCAGCTGAGCCTCTAAGTGCGATGCACTGGCTTCCACAGTACAGTACAGTCTCTGCTACACACTTGAGTATGTGCCTGTTTTCTTTGATGTTGGCCTCCTTTGCACTGTCCATATGGACTGAGATTCGAGTCTGGGGGTTTTCAATTGACTGGAGGAACAACTTTGCTCTTTCAAGTGCAGCTAAATGGTATGATTTTGATGAGTGGTTTCCAATTACCTTGGTTTTCTTATGCAATTTAGTGAATGGCGCAGTGACCATCGATGACGACTGCTTCCTCTCATTGGCATTCAGAAACAAAGCACAGCACACACAGAATGCACCATCAAGTTTCCTACTGTACACCAACCACCAGCCATGTTCCTCCAACCATTTGTACTTGAATGCCCTGTTGCAGCCACCAATGAATTGTGTTGGAAAAATGAAGTGTTTTGATGGCCTGTCATGGTTTCTGAGTAAATGGTATTTCTGGGCATCAGACATCCGACACACTCTCTCTGAGATTTCCTCAAGTGATTTTGTAGCTTGAATGAAAAATCCTAGGTCACCAAACAGCTCATCTTCCTGACCCACTGCAGGAGCTGCTGCATCTCTCCTTCCCTGTAAAGCGCTGTCACCTGGCTGGGCTTCCTCACCATCAATATCTGCTGGCTGCTTTTCTTCCTGACTCACATGCTGACCTGCTTGATATGATCAAATATAGAGGAAAATAAAAAACAGAAAATTAATTTCAAAATTAATTTGAAATTAAATTAATTTTAATTTCAAAATTAAAATTAATTTCACACACATACATATGGTAAACACAGAAAATTATTATGAAGTTGTTTTTAAATGTTATATCTTAATGTGTGTGTGTGTGTGTGTGTGTGTGTGTATAATATACATCTTCAGCTATTACATAACATCTATTCTACTAATGTATACATACAGATTTTCTGATATTGATGACAGCTGTACCTTCTGTAAAAAAAAGATCAAGAAAGCATCATCCATTTATTTTATAAATGTCCATTTTGCATCACCTTTTGGAAAGATTTGGGACATTTTCTTTTCGTTAAAACTACAGTCAAGTATCACTTTGATGAGAAAATAATCATTTTTGGCTCCTTCTCTCAAAATAATAAATTTAACATAATTAATCTCTTCATATTACTAGATAAATTACATATACATAAAGTCAGAATATCTAAGGCAACCCCCTCATTCCCATTATTTTAATTGAATTAAAAATTTAATTTGAGTCTGTCACATATCAAATCCAACAAAAAATGCTTATCAGCTATTCAATTTTATTCCAATTACATTAAGTGAAGTTGTCTGTCATGTTAATTTGCCCGTGTTTAATCTCCTTTTCTTCCTCTAAATTTATTTATATATACTATTCTATTTACATATATATATTTTATCATTTCTATATTATCTATATTAGTTATCTATTGTACATTATTTGTTTATTCATCTGCCCCCTGGTTGCGCGCGCATCTCTGTGATGACGTTGCACAGAAACCCGTCTATTGTCTATCGATAATAAAGTTTGAAAAAAAAAGAGTCTCTAAAGTAACGCTAAACTTTCACAACAGAGACACACGTTCACAGGTTGTAGCGCTGCTCATTAGGTTTAATAAACGGACCACTCCAGTTCGACTGTAGCCGAGCTAACAGAGCTAACGATGCTAATGGAGCTAACGGAGCTAACAGCGCTAATGGAGCTAACTGGTAAATCGATACACGTCAGTCGGTGCCTGGACTTAGCACCTTACCCATTTTGGCCATGAACATCTCGCTGATATTTTGGGACAAAATAGCCGCAGTTTTCTTTCGTTTTCTTTCTTTATCTTCTTTTTTAACCATTTTGAATGCACCCTCTGATCCCCCTTGCCTACGGGCCAGCAACTTCACCATGCATGTAATCCCACAAGGTCACTCGTTCATTTCCAGGCTGCTCGATCTGGCCTCCTCCGTTTCAAACCTGCATGACCAAATATCTATAGATGAAGGCTGGCACTCTGATCTTAATTTCTGGTCGCTGTTGTTAGATCAGTGGAATGGCATTTCCTTCTTCTACGATGATATCGTGCACTCCTCTGACTCCATTCAATTCTTCACGGATGCGGCTCCACCTGTGGGTTTTGGGGGGTTCTTCCAAGGCCAGTGGCTCGCCAGCCACTGGCCTCCTGTGTTCTCGGAGCTAGATTTTTCTTCTGGCCTCTATGAGATCTATCCCATTGCAGTCGCCTGCCACGTTTGGGGTCACCACTGGCAACGCAAAAGAATCGCTGTGCTTTGCGATAACAAAGCCATCATTGACATTATTAATAAAGGTCGCTCTTCCTGCAAAGTAATAATGCCATTTATGAGGCGCATCACATGGTTAGCAGTCAAGCATAACTTCATCATCACCGCCCGTCACGTGCCCAGTCATTTTAACGTTATCGCTGACTCTTTGTCCTGTTTCAAATTTCAGGTTTTCCGGAGTCCCAGTCCGGATGCCAGCAATCATCCCACACCTGTCCCTCCTCTCAACGAGCTTGCTCTGTATTAGAAAATGCACCACTGCATAATTATTTAGAGTCTGCCAGGTTTTACATGAGGAAAGGGTTAGCCGTTTCCACTTTAAAATCTTATGATTTTGCTTGGGTTACTTTTGCAGGTTTTTGTGCCTCTCTGAATATTGCTTTGAAACCTGTCCTTATTAAAACCATCTGTGCTTTCATCACTTATTGTACAGACGTCCGTCATTTTAAGCCTTAGTACATCCGCGGCTTGTTTGCAGGGATTCAATTTAATGTCAGATGTTTTGATCCCTCTTTCCCCAGTCTTTTTGCTAACACATCAATTAAATTACTAATCAAGGGGATTTCTAAATGCTTCCCTCCTGTGCATGATAACAGACGCCCCATCACTCTTTCCATATTGCACAACATGATAGCTGTTCTTCGTAGGGGTTTGTTTTCCCCTTATATTGATACTCTTCTCATCAATGTGTTTTTACTGGCCTTTTATGGGTTTTTGAGAATCAGCGAATTTACTTCCTCCTCTAATTTATTTGATTCTGATAAAGACATATCTTTTTCTGATCTGACCTTCCACCCTAGCCATTATAGTTTATTTCTTAAACATTCTAAGGCAAAGGGAGCATGTTCTATTGTCATTGCTCGCACCGATTCCCCCTTTTGCCCCTATAAAGCCATGATTAGATATATATGCCTGAGATCATCTTTTAATTCATCACCTCTCTTTCTAACCCCAGGCAATAATCCTATGTCAAAAATCTGGTTTGTTCATCATTTTAAAAAAGTTCTCCTCCAGTGCATCTCTCGCCTCAACAATATTCAGGCCACTCATTTAGGATAGGTGCTGCCACTTCAGCTGCCATGCAAGGCGTCTCGTCAGCTTTCCTTCAGCAACTGGGACGCTGGTCTGCTTACTCCTCCTACATTCGTCCAGACTCCGCCTCCATACTGGCGGCTCAAGATCTCTGAAACCTTGATCCTCGTAAGTCATGCATATCTCTGGTGGTGGTTTCTCTAACTTCATGGCTTCACAGTTTCTGTCTTCATTAGCTGTTTCCCCTGCATCATATCGGCCATTTCCCCTGCATTATTATTAAGCATTTCCCCTGCATCATATGGCTATTTCCCCCTGCATCATTGTTAACCTTTCCCCTGCTTTCATGGGCATTTCCCTGCCCATTTTTCAGGCCTGGGAAAGAAGGCAGAATATTCTGTTTAAGACTGAGCTATGAAATGGACTTCAATTTTGTATTGTAAAGAAAATGTTTGTGCACTGCAACTGTATTTGGTGTCTTATAAACCCATGGGGGTTGGGCACTTTTTGTGTATGACACGAAAATAAAGAATCAATCAATCAATCAATCCCTGCTTCACCATTTAACCATTTTCACCTGCATTTTGGCTATTTCCTTTGCATCTTTGTTTGCATTCCTCTGCATCTCCATAACCAAGTCCGTTGCACAGTGTGGCTATTTCTCTAGAATCACGTCGTGCTCTGACCCCATCAGCACTTGCATTCTATCTACATCACAATGGGCTCTATTCATAGGTTTGCATTTTATTGTTCTCATTTATTAAGCTATGAATGAAGTCTTCATAATTGTTGTTTTTTGCTCTTTCCTCTGCCATTTTAGTGCTGCTTAATCAGGTATGGTATACCTTTATTTTGGGGGGAAGTCTTCTTTACATGGGAAGCATCTAATCCATCAAGCTGCTTCCTAAGATGATCTACTTCCTGTGGGGTCTATGCGCCAAAGACTACTTTTCTGTGCACAATAAATTTGATCTCATTTCATACCTGTCTTTCTCTTTTATTCTATTAGTCTATCCTGATTAAACTGTCACGAGAACTGACATTTTGGTAGCAAAATTTTGAAAACATGATGGTACTCATGTTTTTTTTTTTACAGTACCCTATGTAATGGAGATGCAGTTCTACTGGACATGACAGGGACATCATAAATGTTTACAAGTGCTGTAATCTGCTATTAAATGCTAGAGGAAGGAGAAGAACTCCTACCAGCACTAAACAACAATGGCAACATGTGTAAGATAGCAACATGTGCAGCTACAGCAACAGCTCTGCTTCAACTTGTCCAAAAGAAAAGGTAGTCACGCGTGGATCGACCCTGTTAATCCACAAAGCGGGCGGGTTCGGATTGATGTCATAGAAAATATCAGGGGTTACAACAGGCAGGTCAAGTGACAAAGCAGCAGTTGGAGTTAGTATTTATGACTTCCAGAAAAACTGCGTGCATTAGCTGTTCTACCTTCCTCTCCCCCTCTCTGTCTCCCTCTCGGTCAAACACACACACGCGCTCCAATTTGCAATAAAAATATACTAAATTAGGTAAAAACATTATACAAAACCATCCCGTCTACCTGTTCGCATTCTTGCAAAGCGTACTCCTGTGAATGAGGTAGTGATGTGACATGTAACAGAGTACTTCCCCACTAATCTCAGTTTTACAGAGACAGCTTTTGAGAATTTTGCTTCCCGCGTGCAATTATGTAGCTTAAAAAAAAAAACAAATTATATATATTTTAGTCAGTTATTAATTGAATGGCACAATGCATAACAATAAATAGTAAATATATTGTCAGAGGTAGTAGCTCAGAAGTGCAGCGCATGAATGCAAATGAGTTTTGGGCTCATTTTATGCACAATGACATGGAAAGATCTGGTTGCTGTTGATTGACAAAGAATCTTAAAAGATAAATGTGTTGCTTCATTGCTGTAGCTTTATACTTGGCACTCTGTGGTTTAGAAATGCTGAGTTTTAATTTTTAGCTGAAAAACAACAGGAGAAAGAGGAAATGTTCCTGGAAGGATCAGCAATGCAGTCTTTTTCTGTACATGACGGTTTAAAGTTCAGTTTTCTCTCTTCTGTGCTGTCATTGGTAAATGATACTGATCATCCTTTGTGTCAAACATGGAGAGCATACAACAGAGAAACCTTCGCTATTTGGCCCTGGGTAACACACTTTTTTCACATTTCTTTTTCTATTTAATGTACATGATATAGGATGGAGGTCTTTGGGATTAGATTTCACTTTGAAGAACCATCACTGAATTTAAATATAATGACAATCTAAATCTGAAACGAGGGCATCTTTGATTTCTGCACTTTTCATGCAATGTAATTTGAATATAATGAGGATATCTTTTTCTTTTTTCTTCTGTAGTCTCTCTGATTTTGACCTTTACTTCAAATGCTGCAGGTCAGTCCCTTCTGTTGTGTGATGCACACGATCCTTTTTATTTTAAGCTAAATGTTAAAATACTCTTTGTCGTGTCTTGTTATGTCTGATAGGTGGTCAGATCAGATTAGCTGGGTCTGGGTCTACTCAGTGCTCTGGAAGAGTTGAAGTCTATCACAACAACGCCTGGGGAACAGTCTGTGGTGACAACTGGGACTTGAGTGATGCTGAGGTTGTGTGCAGACAGTTGGGCTGTGGTACAGCACTGAGAGTCCCCCAGTCGGCCCACTTTGGTGAAGGAACTGGACAAATCTGGCTTGATGAAGTGTCCTGTTCAGGAAATGAAAATTCTCTAACTGAGTGTCAGCACAGAGGATTTGGGACACATGACTGTGACCACAGTGAGGACGCTGGTGTGGTGTGTTCAGGTGAGAAAACTTTACAACTTTACTTATAATTTACAACTCTGTCATGGTGTTATTGTGGTTTGTGACAGATGCAGCTGTTCACATGCAGAACTGGAAAAGAGCTGTAACCTGACTGCAGCATGCTGTTAGAATAAAAGAGCAGAATAAGTAGCATGTAAATTAAATTATGAATTTTTAATTTATTATTATTATTATTATTTTTTTTTTTTTATTAATTTATTTATTTTTTGGTGGACGTTTAGCTCAGTTGGTAGAGCATCCGACCCATCTATGGAGGCTGTTAGTCCTCTGCAGTGGCCGCTGGTTCGACTCCGGCCTCCGGCCCTTGGCTGCGTGTCATCCCCTCTCTCTCTCTGCCCACCTTTCCTGTCTACTCTTCAGCTGCACTATCTAATAAAGGCAAAAATGGCCAAAAAAAAAAAAATAATAATAATTTTTGCCAAATGTGTGTTTGTTTTCTGTGTTCTGAGTATAGGTCATCAGATCAGATTAGCTGGGTCTGGGTCTACTCGGTGCTCTGGAAGAGTTGAAGTCTATTACAACAACACCTGGGGAACAGTCTGTGATGACAACTGGGACTTGAATAATGCTGAGGTTGTGTGCAGACAGTTGGGCTGTGGTACAGCACTGAGAGCCCCCCAGTCGGCCCACTTTGGTGAAGGAACTGGACAGATCTGGCTTGATGATGTGTCCTGTTCAGGAAGTGAAAGTTCTCTAACTGCGTGTCAGCACAGAGGATTTGGGACACACAACTGTGGACACAGTGAGGACGCTGGTGTGGTGTGTTCAGGTGAGAAAACTTTTCTGTATAATTGAACAGTTCTGTCACATCATTATTGGGGCTCATCATGTCAGAGCTGTTCAGATGCAGCAGACTTGATTTTAAGATAAAAGCTGCAAGATTAGGGTTGAGCCGGATACTCGTTTCAGACGAGTATCCGGTACGGATAAAGCATTTTTGACGAGTACGAGCATGATACGAGTAAAAACTCGTGAATATCCGTGCTCGTGTTGAAGGAAAATCCTCATAACTGACTGTCTTCACGCTCTGTGATTGGCCAGTCACACACAGCGCCCGCCCCTCCCTACACAGACACGTCTCTGCAGCCAGAGCTCTGTGCCCCCTCTTGCGCACACACAGACAGTGACTGATCTCTTGGCTTGACTCTAGCCCACGTTGCTCTCTTCAGTACTCGTTAGGTTTTCTTCAGCTCGCCTCTGTTTCGGTTTGTATAATATTTAAAGTTACTTGGTGAACTTGTTTCGTAACGTACCTGGTGTATTTGATAAGACAGAGCTGAAAACGGCTCGTGTCGCGCCGGTCACTGCCTCCACTCCGGTCGTTTTTTTTTGTTTTTTTTTTTCCGTCTGCTTGCTCTTAGTTTGGCTGGTGATATAAAGTCAGTTGGAAAACTTTGCTCGTACTGAACACGGTGCTTTTGAGAAGAATACACTGAACAAGGCTGACATATTATTTCCCTGTTTACCATCACTGGATGTTTGCATGAATCACCAAGTTCACACAGATCTTTAAAAATAAACAGTCTTACAGACCACTTACACACATACACACATATAGCTGAACACACAAAGTAGCCTATATTAATATTTTTATTGTATATGGCTGCATGCAGTATCTGACACTTTCTCACTGCAGTTCATAAAAATAAATAGTTCCTTTACTATTGTGATCAAAAACATTGAATCTCAATTCTGAGGCTGTTCTGTAAATATTCATTCATACACTTAAGAATATTCATGTTCTGAGTTCATAAAAAACTTGCTCTGTAAATAGTTCTCTTACTTTTGTGATCAAAACATTGATTTGAATCTCAATTTTGAGGCTGTTCTGTAAATAGTTTTCAAATAAACAATAAATATAGCAACTTCTGATCAATCCATATCAATTTCAGACTTAAAATTATAGCTGCTGCGCAGCAATGGTCCGGGCCGGGCAATTTTAGGCAAAATTAGGCAATTCTGAGCAACAAGCAGAGTGTAGGAAGATGAAAAAAAGGTGGCATTCTAATGTGCATTTTACATCAGTTGAGGCTTGAACTCACAATTTCTGGGAAACGTGTTGATAAAGAGTATTTGTCTCTTCCCAAAACTCCCTGAATCATAATTATTTTAACTTTAATCATCTCTAATCCACATAGCATGATATCTGAACATAAGGCTTTCACATTTGAAAGTCCATCCTGCCTTAGCTGAGGCTCGAACTCACGACTTCTGACACTGAAGTCCATCTTTTATCTCACTGAGCTAATTGGCAAGTGACAGTTCATGTGTGGCTTCACAAATTGACTAAGCCAAGGATCAGGGTGCCAGGCAGCAGCCATCCATGCCATGGAAAAGCACATTTCAAAGTGAAAGTTCCAAAGCTGTAGCACATATGGTTGATTTGTTGTGAATTTTCTGCTTGCTGTAGCGCCACCATCAGGACTATTGTCTTGTGTTTCCAGTTGAGGACATCTGGCATGGGACTGGACCTTTGTGAAAAGTTTGGGTAGATTTCTCATATGGAAATGTTGTACAAGCTGAGACTTGAACTCACAACCTTCAACACCAAGAACCATCCTCTATCTCACTGAGCTAATTGGCAAATGGAAACACCACTTGTAGCTTCACAAATTGACTAAGCCAGTCACCTGTGTGCAAGACAGCAGCTGTTAGCATGTAAAGGCAGATTTCAAACGGCTGTCAAAAATTCAGTTATTGAGACAAAAATCCCAAAATACACAAATTGCATCTAGACAGCATGGAGATGTTGGTCATTAGTTTTTAACAATGATTTATTGGCTCCAAAAGTGAAAAACTGATGTTTAAAAATGCCATTTTTGCATTGACTCCAATTGTTCGCATGAGAGTGAAATTCAAAATGCTGTAAAAAAATTCATTGAGATAAAATTCTGATATTTTCCAAACATCATCTACCATGACTCCAAAATGTTGTCATTTTTTTTCATGAACATTGAAAATGTATTTAGCAAGAATTTGCAAGTAGGGGAGACCGGGGCTAGTTGTCACGCGGGTAAGTTGTCACACTACAATTACCTTCTCCACCAGAGGGTGCAACTAAAAAGTGGAGTACTAGTTTTCTTCCTTTGCATGGTCAGGTCTCATGGACTGAGTGAGAAGAGGACAACACATTGTAAGTTGAGATGAGCACCAATTAACCATTTTCCACTACCCAAAGTAAAAAATATTAACTCTATATTTTTTGAAATAAGCTTCATTCAGATAAAAATCCTAGCAGTTATACATGTGGACTTGTTAAAGTAGATATTAAGGCATCCAGTCATACCTCAGTCATTGTTCTGATTTAACCTAACTTTAAGATAGAGCTAGCATTAGCAAACATGGTTGTTTGGGGCAACTTGTCACAGTCATTTGGGGGTAAGTTGTCACATGTGACAACTTACCCCAGAATAATAACTTTCAAAAATAATTTAAATCAACACATGAAAATTTTACTTTATTTTTACAGAAAAAGAGTGGTTTAAAAGAGAGGAGAAAGTGAGAAGATGGTCAGGAGTTATAAAAGAAAAACAGAGCATGGCAGTGCAGCACCTGACGTGATGCTGAGGGCAGTCAGGCAGGTGACCCTAGGTCACAAGTCCATCAGGAGTACGGCGAAGGACTTTAATGTCAACTACCGTACTTTGGCGCGGTACTGTAAAACATTCACACCAGCTGAAATTCAGGGTCAGACAGCTATCCCAACTACAGTGGTTGGGTACAAATCACCACGGCAGGTTTTCAGCACAGAGATGGAACTGCACCTTGAGAACTATAGCAAGAGATCCTCTGACATATATTTTGGTTTGTCTCCATCAGAGGTGAGAAAGCTGGCATATGAATTTGCGGTGGCAAAGGGCCTGAAATTTCCACAAGCTTGGTCAGACAAAGAAAAAGCCAGCGCCGAATGGTTTACAGGCTTCCTAAAGCGGCACCCCTCACTTTCTCTTAGAAAACCAGAGGCAACTAGCCTTGCCAGAGCTAGTGCCTTTAACAAGGAGAATGTGAAGTCTTTTTTTGACAATCTGGAGAAAGTGTTAACCAGACATTCCCTGGGACCAGGAGATATCTGGAACATGGATGAAACTGGAGTGACAACGGTACAGAAACCAGACCGATTGGTAGCCAGGCGTGGCTTCAAGCAGGTGGGGTCACTGACATCTGGGGAAAGGGGTACCCTGGTGACCCTTGCCTGCGCAGTCTCAGCCACAGGGAACAGCATCCCCCCCTATTTCATATTTCCTCGGGTGCACTTTCGTGATCATTTCATCAACAATGGGCCACCAGGCTGCAAAGGAGGAGCAAATCCCACAGGGTGGATGAAAGAACCACACTTTGTTGATTTCCTCAAGCATTTTGTGGAACATGCCAAGTGCTCAAAGGAGAAGCCCTACTTACTCCTTCTGGATAACCACTGCTCACATCTCTCTATTGATGGGCTGAATTTTGCCAAAGAAAATGGCATCATCATGTTGTCCTTCCCACCCCACTGCTCACACAGGCTGCAGCCTTTAGACAGAAGTGTTTACGGGCCATTTAAAAAGCATGTAAACTCTGTCTCTGATTCCTGTATGAGGAACAACCCAGGGAAAACACTCAGCATCTATGACATCCCTGGGATTGTAGCAACTGCTTATCCCTTGGCTGCAACCCCACTTAATATTCAGGCCGGCTTTCGGGCAACAGGGATTCAGCCTTACAACAGGGATGTGTTCTTGGAGACAGAATTTGTGCCATCTTACGTCTCAGATCGTCCCTACCAGGACCCAGCTCTACCAAGCACAAGCACTAACCCAGCCATTCCAGGCTCCGAAACTGAACCATCTTCTCCAGGCCCCAGCACTGATCCATTCAGCACCAACCCAGCCATTCCAGGCCCCAGCACTGACCCATCCAGCACCAACCCAGCCATTCCTGGACCCAGCACTGGCCCAGCTGCTCCAGGCCCAGGCACCAACCAAGAAGCTATTCCAGGCCCTAGTAACCCAGCCTCCTCCACCAACACATTTACTCCAGAGGATATTAGGCCTTACCCAAAAGCTGGTCCAAGAAAAAAAGGTACCCAGCAGAAAAAGAAGAGAAAAACTTCTATTCTCACTGACACACCTGTGAAGGAGGCACTTGAAGCTGAAAGGCAGGCACAAGGGAAGAAAAGACTGTTCAAAAAGAAAGGCAAGGCAACCAAATCTAAAATGCCAAAGAAGCAAAGCACAGGGAAGAAACAGAGGGCAGATACAAAAAGAAAAACTCCAGATGACTCCTCATCGGAAGAAGATGAGTCCCTGTGCCTGGTCTGCATAGAGCCATTTGGAAACAGCCGCCCAGGAGAAACATGGGTGCAGTGCATGATATGCAAAGGATGGGCACATGAAGAATGCACCCCTGGCAAATCAGTCTACATATGCCAAAACTGCAACTCAGATGAGGAGTCTGACTAGTGAGCTCAGGTTTTGTTTGATAAAGGTTGTAGATAAGTGGTCTTGGCTACACAGCAATCTCTATGTCTTGTCTGCTACATATGTCTGAAGTTTCACATTGCCATGCTCCTTTATCAGATTATAAATTAATTTCTATACATTTAGTTGGTTCCAAAGAGAATAAGAGTAAACTACGTGGGTACTGGAAGCTAAAAAATAACTTAATTTAACACAAAACCTTTCAAGATTCAGTGACAGAACAGGTACAAAATATATACTTGGATGGTGGTGTTGCACAGATTACACAAAGATTACACAAAGAAAAGAGCTGGTAACCACATCCTGCAGCATGCTTTTGGAATTAAAGAGCAGAATTAAAGTAAACTTAATTGAATTTAAGTAGATTTTGATTTAACTGTTATACAAGTGAGGATGTTTATTAGATGTTTAATCTTGTGTGAAAAGTGTTACTGTTACTCACAGTCTGCGTGAGTGATGAAAAGTATGTACGTTACTGTGTATGACTGTGTGTCTTTTCTTTCCATAGACATTCAGATCAGATTAGCTGGGTCTGGGTCTACTCAGTGCTCTGGAAGAGTTGAAATCTATCACAATGGTGCCTGGGGAACAGTCTGTGATGACAAGTGGGACTTAAATGATGCTGCTGTGGTGTGCAGACAGTTGGACTGTGGTACAGCATTGAATTCAACTCAGTCGGCCCACTTTGGTGAAGGAACTGGACAAATCTGGCTTGATGATGTGTCCTGTTCAGGAAGTGAAAGTTCTCTAACTGAGTGTCAGCACAGAGGATTTGGGACACACAACTGTTCACACAGTGAGGACGCTGGTGTGGTGTGTTCAGGTGAGAAAACTTTTGGATAAAGCATTTTTAGTAAATCTGTCCTTTTCTGTATAATTTAACTGCTCTGTCACCTCGTCATTGTGGCTTGTGTCAGAGCCTGTCAGATAAAAAGATCTGGTAACCTCACCCTGCATATCTTACTCAAAGTCTGTGGGAATGATGAAAAGTATGTACGTTACTGTGTATGACTGTGTGTCTTTTCTTTCCATAGACATCCAGATCAGATTAGCTGGATCTGGGTCTACTCAGTGCTCTGGAAGAGTTGAAATCTATCACAATGGTGCCTGGGGAACAGTCTGTGATGACAAGTGGGACTTAAATGATGCTGCTGTGGTGTGCAGACGGTTGGACTGTGGTACAGCATTGAATTCAACTCAGTCAGCCCACTTTGGTGAAGGAACTGGACAAATCTGGCTTGATGATGTGTCCTGTTCAGGAAGTGAAAGTTCTCTAACTGAGTGTCAGCACAGAGGATTTGGGACACACAACTGTTCACACAGTGAGGACGCTGGTGTGGTGTGTTCAGGTGAGAAAACTTTTGGATAAAGCATTTTTAGTAAATCTGTCCTTTTCTGTATAATTTAACTGCTCTGTCACCTCGTCATTGTGGCTTGTGTCAGAGCCTGTCAGATAAAAAGATCTGGTAACCTCACCCTGCATATCTTACTCAAAGTCTGTGGGAATGATGAAAAGTATGTACATTAAGTTAATTATTATTATTTTTATTTTTTTTTGTGCCAAATGTGTCTTTTAAATCACTTCCTGTCATATACAAATGACAAATAAATCATTGTTGGAGAGAACATGTTCTGTTTGTCTTCTACAGGTCTTCAGATCAGATTAGCTGGGTCTGGGTCTACTCAGTGTTCTGGAAGAGTTGAAGTCTATTACAACAACACCTGGGGAACAGTCTGTGATGACAACTGGGACTTGAATGATGCTGAGGTGGTGTGCAGACAGTTGGACTGTGGTACAGCACTGAGTTCAACTCAGTCGACCCACTTTGGTGAAGGAACTGGACAGATCTGGCTTCATGGTGTGGTCTGTTCAGGAAGTGAAAGTTCTCTAACTGAGTGTCAGCACAGAGGATTTGGGACACACATGTGTTTACACAGTGAGGACGCTGGTGTGGTGTGTTCAGGTGAGAAAAGTTTTCTGTATAATTTACAGCTCTGTCATGTCATCATTGTGGTTTGTGACATCAGAGCTGTTCAGATGCAGAACTGGAAAAGAGCTGTAAGCTCACCCTGCAACATGCTGTTAGAATTAAAGAGCAGAACAAGTAGTATGCAAATTAAATTTAAAAATATCTAAATATATATTTATATTTTCTTGCCAAATGTGTGTTTGTTTTCTGTGTTCTGAGTGTAGATCATCAGATCATATTAGCTGGGTCTGGGTCTACTCGTTGCTCTGGAAGAGTTGAAGTCTATTACAAGAACACCTGGGGAACAGTCTGTGATGACAGCTGGGACTTAAATGATGCTCAGGTTGTGTGCAGACAGTTGGGCTGTGGTACAGCACTGGATGCAACTCAGTCGGCCCACTTTGGTGAAGGAACTGGACAAATCTGGCTTGATGATGTGTCCTGTTCAGGAAGTGAAAGTTCTCTTACTGAGTGTCAGCACAGAGGATTTGGGACACACAACTGTGGACACAGTGAGGATGCTGGTGTGGTGTGTTCAGGTGAGAAAACTTTTCCGTATAAATGAACAGCTCTGTCACATCATTATTGGGGCTCATCATGTCAGAGCTGTTCAGATGCAGCAGACTTGATTTTAAGATAAAAGCTGCAAGATGTCAACTTAGAGCTCTGACAGTTGTGACAAAGACATGAAAAGTTACTGGTCTTATACAGAGTTATTATTTTCAGAAGAAATACCAGTTTTGTTAAGTGCAACAAATTTAAGCTGCTCCAAGATAACTTTGACTTTCCTATTGGACATCAAACATGTTAAAGCAAGACAAGGACAGGAGGGGGAACCTTCTGATGGACTTGTAGTTGTACCTTGTAATAAAAGTACACCTCCCCTGTGCTCTTACCTTGTGAGGCAGCTGGATTCACCAGAATAACAGTTCTTATTTTAATGTTTGAAATATTTATGATTGTTGTTACATTCTCCAATTGTAAAAATACATTTAAAAAAAAAAAAAAAGTTCAAATGTTTTAAATAAACTAAAATGTGCATCATATGTCTTCAGGCCTTTTCCTCTATGTTGTGTCTACTCTTGAGTCTCCCGAGGCTAGCTGCCAAATCCAAACAAAGAAAGTGTCAGAGAGAAACAGAGAATTTAATAGTTACAGCTGCAGGCAGATTTTTTTTTTTTTTTTTTCTTTTGATAAAGGTTGCAGATAAGTGGTCTTGGCTACACAGCAATCTCTATGTCTTGTCTGCTACATATGTCTGAAGTTTCACATTGCCATGCTCCTTTATCAGATTATAAATTGATTTCTATACATTTAGTTGGTTCCAAAGAGAATAAGAGTAAACTACGTGGGTACTGGAAGCTAAAAAATAACTTAATTAAACACAAAATCTTTCAAGATTCAGTGAAAGAAAAGGTACAAAATATATATTTGGATGGTGGTGTTGCACAGATTACACAAAGATTACACAAAGAAAAGAGCTGGTAACCACACCCTGCAGCATGCTTTTGGAATTAAAGAGCAGAATTAAAGTAAACTTAATTTAATTTAAGTAGATTTTGATTTAACTGTTATACAAGTGAGGATGTTTATTAGATGTTTAATCTTGTGTGAAAAGTGTTACTGTTACTCACAGTCTGTGTGAGTGATGAAAAGTTTGTACGTTACTGTGTATGACTGTATGTCTTTTCTTTCCATAGACATTCAGATCAGATTAGCTGGGTCTGGGTCTACTCGGTGCTCTGGAAGAGTTGAAATCTATTACGAAGACTCCTGGGGAACAGTCTGTGATGACAAGTGGGACTTAAATGATGCTGCTGTGGTGTGCAGACAGTTGGACTGTGGTACAGCATTGAATTCAACTCAGTCGGCCCACTTTGGTGAAGGAACTGGACAAATCTGGCTTGATGATGTGTCCTGTTCAGGAAGTGAAAGTTCTCTAACTGAGTGTCAGCACAGAGGATTTGGGACACACAAGTGTTCACACAGTGAGGACGCTGGTGTGGTGTGTTCAGGTGAGAAAAGTTTTCTGTATAATTTACAGCTCTGTCATGTCATCATTGTGGTTTGTGACATCAGAGCTGTTCAGATGCAGAACTGGAAAAGAGCTGTAAGCTCACCCTGCAGCATGCTGTTAGAATTAAAGAGCAGAACAAGTAAATAAAATTAAAAAATCTATATTTTCTTGCCAAACATGTGTTTGTTTTCTGTGTTCTGAGTATAGATCATCAGATCAGATTAGCTGGGTCTGGGTCTACTCGGTGCTCTGGAAGAGTTGAAATCTATTACGAAGACTCCTGGGGAACAGTCTGTGATGACAACTGGGACTTATATGATGCTGAGGTTGTGTGCAGACAGTTGGGCTGTGGTACAGCACTGAGTGTCCCTCAGTTGGCCCACTTTGGTGAAGGAACTGGACAAATCTGGCTTGATGAAGTGTCCTGTTCAGGAAGTGAAAGTTCTCTAACTGAGTGTCAGCTCAGAGGATTTGGGACACACAAGTGTTCACACAGGGAGGACGCTAGTGTGGTGTGTTCAGGTGAGAAAACTTTTCTGTATAATTTACAGCTCTGTCATGTCATCATTGTGGTTTGTGACATCAGAGCTGTTCAGATGCAGAACTGGAAAAGAGCTGTAAGCTCACCCTGCAGCATGCTGTTAGAATTAAAGAGCAGAACAAGTAAATAAAATTAAAAAATCTATATTTTCTTGCCAAACATGTGTTTGTTTTCTGTGTTCTGAGTATAGATCATCAGATCAGATTAGCTGGGTCTGGGTCTACTCGTTGCTCTGGAAGAGTTGAAGTCTATTACAACAACACCTGGGGAACAGTCTGTGATGACAACTGGGACTTAAATGATGCTCAGGTTGTGTGCAGACAGTTGGGCTGTGGTACAGCACTGAATTCAACTCAGTCAGCCCACTTTGCTGAAGGAACTGGACAAATCTGGCTTGATGATGTGTCCTGTTCAGGAGGTGAAAGTTCTCTAACTGAGTGTCAGCACAGAGGATTTGGGACACACAACTGTTCACACAGTGAGGACGCTGGTGTGGTGTGTTCAGGTGAGAAAACTTTTCCGTATAATTGAACAGCTCTGTCACATCATTATTGGGGCTCATCATGTCAGAGCTGTTCAGATGCAGCAGACTTGATTTTAAGATAAAAGCTGCAAGATGTCAACTTAGAGCTCTGACAGTTGTGACAAAGACATGAAAAGTTACTGGTCTTATACAGAGTTATTATTTTCAGAAGAAATACCAGTTTTGTTAAGTGCTGCAAATTTAAGCTGCTCCAAGATAACTTTGACTTTCCTATTGGACATCAAACATGTCAAAACAAGACAAGGACAGGAGGGGGAACCTTCTGATGGACTTGTAGTTGTACCTTGTAATAAAAGTACACTTTCCCTGTGCTCTTACCTTGTGAGGCAGCTGGATTCACCAGAATAACAGTTCTTATTTTAACGTTTGAAATATTTATGATTGTTGTTACGTTCTCCAATTGTAAATATACATTTTTTTTTTAAAAGTTCAAATATTTTAAATAAACTAAAATGTGCATCATACGTCTTCAGGCCTTTTCCTCTATGTTGTGGCTACTCTTGAGTCTCCCGAGGCTAGCTGCCAAATCCAAACAAAGAAAAGTCACAGAGAAAAATAGAGAATTTAATAGTTACAGCTGCAGGCAGATTTCTTTTTTTTCTTTTAATAAAGGTTGTAGATAAGTGGTCTTGGCTACACATCAATCTCTATGTCTTGTCTACTACATATGTCTGAAGTTTCACATTGCCATGCTCCTTTATCAGATTATAAATTGATTTCTTTACATTTAGTTGGTTCCAAAGAGAATAAGAGTAAACTACGTGGGTACTGGAAGCTAAAAAATAACTTAATTTAACACAAAACCTTTCCAGATTCAGTGAAAGAGCAGGTACAAAATATATATTTGGATGGTGTTGTTGCACAGATTACACAAAGATTACACAAAGAAAAGAGCTGGTAACCACATCCTGCAGCATGCTTTTGGAATGAAAGAGCAGAATTAAAGTAAACTTAATTTGATTTAACTAGATTTTGATTTAACTGTTATACAAGTGAGGATGTTTATTAGATGTTTAATCTTGTGTGAAAAGTGTTACTGTTACTCACAGTCTGTGTGAGTGATGAAAAGTATGTACGTTACTGTGTATGACTGTATGTCTTTTCTTTCCATAGTCATTCAGATCAGATTAGCTGGATCTGGGTCTACTCAGTGCTCTGGAAGAGTTGAAATCTATCACAATGGTGCCTGGGGAACAGTCTGTGATGACAACTGGGACTTAAATGATGCCAAGGTTGTGTGCAGACAGTTGGGCTGTGGTACAGCATTGAATTCAACTCAGTCGGCCCACTTTGGTGAAGGAACTGGACGAATCTGGCTTGATGATGTGTCCTGTTCAGGAAGTGAAAGTTCTCTAACTGAGTGTCAGCACAGTGGATTTGGGATACACATGTGTTCACACAGTGAGGACGCTGGTGTGGTGTGTTCAGGTTAGAAAACTTTTCTGTATAATTTACAGCTCTGTCATGTCTTCATTGTGGTTTGTGTGACATCAGAGCTGTTCAGATGCAGAACTGGAAAAGAGCTGTAAGCTCACCCTGCAGCATGCTGTTAGAATTAAAGAGCAGAACAAGTAGTATGCAAATTAAATTAAAAAAATATTTTCTTGCCAAATGTGTGTTTGTTTTCTGTGTTCTGAGTATAGGTCATCAGATCAGATTAGCTGGGTCTGGGTCTACTCAGTGCTCTGGAAGAGTTGAAGTCTATTACAACAACACCTGGGGAACAGTCTGTGATGACAACTGGGACTTAAATGATGCTGCTGTGGTGTGCAGACAGTTGGACTGTGGTACAGCATTGAATTCAACTCAGTCGGCCCACTTTGGTGAGGGAACTGGACGAATCTGGCTTGATGATGTGTCCTGTTCAGGAAGTGAAAGTTCTCTAACTGAGTGTCAGCACAGAGGATTTGGGACACACAACTGTTCACACAGTGAGGACGCTGGTGTGGTGTGTTCAGGTGAGAAAACTTTTGGATAAAGCATTTTTTAGTAAATCTGTCCTTTTCTGTATAATTTAACTGCTCTGTCACCTCGTCATTGTGGCTTGTGTCAGAGCCTGTCAGATAAAAAGATCTGGTAACCTCACCCTGCATATCTTACTCAAAGTCTGTGGGAGTGATGAAAAGTATGTACATTAAGTTAATTATATATATTTTTTTGCCAAATGTGTCTTTTAAATTACTTCCTGTCATATACAAATGACAAAAAGAACATGTTCTCTCCAACAATGATTTATTTGCCTTCTACAGTTCGTCAGATCAGATTAGCTGGGTCTCGGTCTACTCAGTGTTCTGGAAGAGTTGAAGTCTATTACAACAACTCCTGGGGAACAGTCTGTGATGACAACTGGGACTTAAATGATGCTGAGGTGGTGTGCAGACAGTTGGGCTGTGGTACAGCACTGAGTGCCCCTCAGTCGGCCCACTTTGGTGAAGGAACTGGACAAATCTGGCTTCATGGTGTGGCCTGTTCAGGAAGTGAAAGTTCTCTAACTGAGTGTCAGCACAGAGGATTTGGGACACACAACTGTTCACACAGTGAGGACGCTGGTGTGGTGTGTTCAGGTGAGAAAACTTTTCTGTATAATTTACAGCTCTGTCATGTCATCATTGTGGTTTGTGACATCAGAGCTGTTCAGATGCAGAACTTGAAGAGAGCTGTAAGCTCATCCTGCAGCATGCTGTTAGAATTAAAGAGCAGAACAAGTAGTATGTAAATTAAATTAAAAAATGTGTATATATATATATATATTATATATATAAATATATATACATATATATACATATATATATATATATATATATAAATATATACATATATTAGGGCTGACTTTCAATAGTCGAATATTCGACGATTCGATTCGGAGAGGTCTGATTCGAATATGAACCTTGTAGTCGAATCGTTGGAAAATGTTATGTAACTAGACCATACCATTCTGACTAGGCGGGGGTGCCCACGACTGCTGAGCAGAAATTGATACATAGAATGTCTTTTTTTCAATATATAAAAGCCTATTTTTGATACAAAATCATCTCCATGTCTCCCTCACTAGTCGTTTATACTATTAATCAATATTTCAATCATGCACGATGTCAGTTATCTGTCGCCGCATGCAGCCGCCCGCCACTAGTCGGGGCCGCGGCCCTCAGACGGCAGCCTCTCGCCCAGCGTGTACGCCCTGATCACCTAGGCAACCCCAGATGTTTACGTCAAAGTCGGACAGATGAAAACCAGCGCGGTTTGGCAGTGTTTTAATCTAGAAAATGGAAATAATGTTGAATGTAGACTGTGACAGAATAAGCTGATATATAATCACTCGACTGGGGGGGGGGCGACTATTCGTCGACTACGGCAAAATCTAACGAATCAGATTCGACTATGAAAATCCTTAGTCGAAAACAGCCCTAATATATATATATATATATTGTCTTGTCAAATGTGTTTTTGTTTTCTGTGTTCTGAGTATAGATCATCAGATCAGATTAGCTGGGTCTGGGTCTACTCGGTGCTCTGGAAGAGTTGAAGTCTATTACAAGAACACCTGGGGAACAGTCTGTGATGACAACTGGGACTTAAATGATGCTCAGGTTGTGTGCAGACAGTTGGGCTGTGGTACAGCACTGAATTCAACTCAGTCAGCCCACTTTGCTGAAGGAACTGGACAAATCTGGCTTGATGATGTGTCCTGTTCAGGAGGTGAAAGTTCTCTAACTGAGTGTCAGCACAGAGGATTTGGGACACACAACTGTTCACACAGTGAGGACGCTGGTGTGGTGTGTTCAGGTGAGAAAACTTTTCCGTATAATTGAACAGCTCTGTCACATCATTATTGGGGCTCATCATGTCAGAGCTGTTCAGATGCAGCAGACTTGATTTTAAGATAAAAGCTGCAAGATGTCAACTTAGAGCTCTGACAGTTGTGACAAAGACATGAAAAGTTACTGGTCTTATACAGAGTTATTATTTTCAGAGGAAATACCAGTTTTGTTAAGTGCTGCAAATTTAAGCTGCTCCAAGCTAACTTTGACTTGCCTATTGGACATCAAACATGTCAAAACAAGACAAGGACAGGAGGGGGAACCTTCTGATGGACTTGTAGTTGTACCTTGTAATAAAAGTACACTTCCCCTGTGCTCTTAGCTTGTGAGGCAGCTGGATTCACCAGAATAACAGTTCTTATTTTAAAGTTTGAAATATTTATGATTGTTGTTACGTTCTCCAATTGTAAATATACTTTTGTTTTTTTTTTTTTTTAAAGTTCAAATATTTTAAATAAACTAAAATGTGCATCATACGTCTTCAGGCCTTTTCCTCTATGTTGTGGCTACTCTTGAGTCTCCCGAGGCTAGCTGCCAAATCCAAACAAAGAAAGTGTCAGAGAGAAACAGAGAATTTAATAGTTACAGCTGCAGGCAGATTTCTTTTTTTTTTTCTTTTGATAAAGGTTGCAGATAAGTGGTCTTGGCTACACAGCAATCTCTATGTCTTGTCTGCTACATATGTCTGAAGTTTCACATTGCCATGCTCCTTTATCAGATTATAAATTAATTTCTATACATTTAGTTGGTTCTAAAGAGAATAAGAGTAAACTATGTGGGTACTGGAAGCTAAAAAAATAACTTAATTTAACACAAAACCTTTCCAGATTCAGTGAAAGGACAGGTACAAAATATATATTTGGATGGTGGTGTTGCACAGATTACACAAAGATTACACAAAGAAAAGAGCTGGTAACCACAGCCTGCAGCATGCTTTTGGAATGAAAGAGCAGAATTAAAGTAAACTTAATTTAATTTAAGTAGATTTTGATTTGACTGTTATACAAGTGAGGACGTTTATTAGATGTTTAATCTTGTGTGAAAAGTGTTACTGTTACTCACAGTCTGTGTGAGTGATGAAAAGTTTGTACGTTACTGTGTATGACTGTATGTCTTTTCTTTCCATAGTCATTCAGATCACATTAGCTGGATCTGGATCTACTCAGTGTTCTGGAAGAGTTGAAATCTATCACAATGGTGCCTGGGGAACAGTCTGTGATGACAAGTGGGACTTAAATGATGCTGAGGTTGTGTGCAGACAGTTGGGCTGTGGTGCAGCACTGAATGCAACTCAGTCGGCCCACTTTGGTGAAGGAACTGGACGAATCTGGCTTGATGATGTGTCCTGTTCAGGAAGTGAAAGTTCTCTAACTGAGTGTCAGCACAGTGGATTTGGGACACACAACTGTGGACACAGTGAGGACGCTGGTGTGGTGTGTTCAGGTGAGAAAACTTTTCTGTATAATTTACAGCTCTGTCATGTCATCATTGTGGTTTGTGACATCAGAGCTGTTCAGATGCAGAACTGGAAAAGAGCTGTAAGCTCACCCTGCAGCATGCTGTTAGAATTAAAGAGCAGAACAAGTAGTATGTAAATTATATTTAAAAATATGTAAATATATATATATATTTTCTTGTCAAATGTGTGTTTGTTTTCTGTGTTCTGAGTATAGATCATCAGATCAGATTAGCTGGGTCTGGGTCTACTCAGTGCTCTGGAAGAGTTGAAGTCCATTACAACAACACCTGGGGAACAGTCTGTGATGACAACTGGAACTTAAATGATGCTCAGGTTGTGTGCAGACAGTTGGGTTGTGGTGCAGCACTGAGCGCCCCTCAGTCGGCCCACTTTGGTGAAGGAACTGGACAAATCTGGCTTGATGATGTGTCCTGTTCAGGAGGTGAAAGTTCTCTAACTGAGTGTCAGCACAGAGGATTTGGGACACACAACTGTTCACACAGTGAGGATGCTGGTGTGGTGTGTTCAGGTGAGAAAACTTCTCTGTATAATTGAACAGCTCTGTCACATCATTATTGGGGCTCATCATGTCAGAGCTGTTCAGATGCAGCAGACTTGATTTTAAGATAAAAGCTGCAAGATGTCAACTTAGAGCTCTGACAGTTGTGACAAAGACATGAAAAGTTACTGGTCTTATACAGAGTTATTATTTTCAGAAGAAATACCAGTTTTGTTAAGTGCTGCAAATTTAAGCTGCTCCAAGCTAACTT
Organism: Lutjanus argentimaculatus; assembly: GCA_034769285.1. Lineage (NCBI taxonomy): Eukaryota > Metazoa > Chordata > Actinopteri > Lutjaniformes > Lutjanidae > Lutjanus > Lutjanus argentimaculatus. Next base: position 241,039 of record JAWZSL010000117.1, read on the forward strand.
TGACTTGCCTATTGGACATCAAACATGTCAAAACAAGACAAGGACAGGAGGGGGAACCTTCTGATGGACTTGTAGTTGTACCTTGTAATAAAAGTACACTTCCCCTGTGCTCTTAGCTTGTGAGGCAGCTGGATTCACCAGAATAACAGTTCTTATTTTAACGTTTGAAATATTTATGATTGTTGTTACATTCTCCAATTGTAAAAATACTTTTTTTTTTTAAAAAAGTTCAAATGTTTTAAATAAACTAAAATGTGCATCATACGTCTTCAGGCCTTTTCCTCTATGTTGTGGCTACTCTTGAGTCTCCCGAGGCTAGCTGCCAAATCCAAACAAAGAAAAGTGTTGGAGAAAAACAGAGAATTTAATAGTTACAGCTGCAGGCAGATTTCTTTTTCTTTTGATAAAGGTTGTAGATAAGTGGTCTTGGCTACACATCAATCTCTATGTCTTGTCTGCTACATATGTCTGAAGTTTCACATTGCCATGCTCCTTTATCAGATTATAAATTAATTTCTATACATTTAGTTGGTTCCAAAGAGAATAAGAGTAAACTACGTGGGCACTGGAAGCTAAACAATAACTTAATTTAACACAAAACCTTTCCAGATTCAGTGAAAGAACAGGTACAAAATATATATTTGGATGGTGGTGTTGCACAGATTACACAAAGATTACACAAAGAAAAGAGCTGGTAACCACAGCCTGCAGCATGCTTTTGGGATTAAAGAGCAGAATTAAAGTAAACTTAATTTAATTTAAGTAGATTTTGATTTAACTGTTATACAAGTGAGGACGTTTATTAGATGTTTAATCTTGTGTGAAAAGTGTTACTGTTACTCACAGTCTGTGTGAGTGATGAAAAGTATGTACATTACTGTGTATGACTGTATGTCTTTTCTTTCCATAGACATTCAGATCAGATTAGCTGGATCTGGGTCTACTCGTTGCTCTGGAAGAGTTGAAGTCTATTACAAGAACATCTGGGGAACAGTCTGTGATGACAACTGGAACTTAAATGATGCTCAGGTTGTGTGCAGACAGTTGGGCTGTGGTGCAGCACTGAGCGCCCCTCAGTTGGCCCACTTTGGTGAAGGAACTGGACAAATCTGGCTTGATGATGTGTCCTGTTCAGGAAGTGAAAGGTCTCTAACTGAGTGTCAGCACAGAGGATTTGGGACACACAACTGTTCACACAGTGAGGACGCTGGTGTGGTGTGTTCAGGTGAGAAAACTTTTCTGTATAATTTACAGCTCTGTCATGTCATCATTGTGGTTTGTGACATCAGAGCTGTTCAGATGCAGAACTGGAAGAGAGTTGTAAGCTCACCCTGCAACATGCTGTTAGAATTAAAGAGCAGAACAAGTAGTATGTAAATTAAATTTAAAAAAAATATTTTCTTGCCAATTGTGTCTTTGTTTTCTGTGTTCTGAGTATAGATCATCAGATCAGATAGCTGGGTCTGGGTCTACTCGTTGCTCTGGAAGAGTTGAAATCTATTACAAGAACATCTGGGGAACAGTCTGTGATGACAACTGGAACTTAAATGATGCTCAGGTTGTGTGCAGACAGTTGGGTTGTGGTACAGCACTGAGCGCCCCTCAGTCGACCCACTTTGGTGAAGGAACTGGACAAATCTGGCTTGATGATGTGTCCTGTTCAGGAAGTGAAAGTTCTCTAACTGAGTGTCAGCTCAGAGGATTTGGACACACAACTGTTCACACAGTGAGGACGCTGGTGTGGTGTGTTCAGGTGAGAAAACTTCTCTGTATAATTGAACAGCTCTGTCACATCATTATTGGGGCTCATCATGTCAGAGCTGTTCAGATGCAGCAGACTTGATTTTAAGATGAAAGCTGCAAGATGTCAACTTAGAGCTCTGACAGTTGTGACAAAGACATGAAAAGTTACTGGTCTTATACAGAGTTATTATTTTCAGAGGAAATACCAGTTTTGTTAAGTGCAACAAATTTAAGCTGCTCCAAGATAACTTTGACTTGCCTATTGGACATCAAACATGTCAAAACAAGACAAGGACAGGAGGGGGAACCTTCTGATGGACTTGTAGTTGTACCTTGTAATAAAAGTACACTTTCCCTGTGCTCTTACCTTGTGAGGCAGCTGGATTCACCAGAATAACAGTTCTTATTTTAACATTTTAAACTATTTATGATTATTGTTACGTTCTCCAATTGTAAAAATACATTTTTTTTTTTTTAAAGTTCAAATATTTTAAATAAACTTAAATGTGCATCATACGTCTTCAGGCCTTTTCCTCTATGTTGTGGCTACTCTTGAGTCTCCCTTGGCTAGCTGCCAAATCCAAACAAAGAAAAGTCACAGAGAAAAATAGAGAATTTAATAGTTAGAGCTTCAGGCAGATTTCTTTTTCTTTTGATAAAGGTTGTAGATAAGTGGTCTTGGCTACACAGCAATCTCTATGTCTTGTCTGCTACATATGTCTGAAGTTTCACATTGCCATGCTCCTTTATCAGATTTATAAATTGATTTCTATACATTTAGTTGGTTCCAAAGAGAATAAGAGTAAACTACGTGGGTACTGGAAGCTAAAAAATAACTTAATTTAACACAAAACCTTTCCAGATTCAGTGAAAGAACAGGTACAAAATATATATTTGGATGGTGGTGTTCCACAGATTACACAAAGATTACACAAAGAAAAGAGCTGGTAACCACAGCCTGCAGCATGCTTTTGGAATGAAAGAGCAGAATTAAAGTAAACTTAATTTAATTTAAGTAGATTTTGATTTAACTGTTATACAAGTGAGGATGTTTATTAGATGTTTAATCTTGTGTGAAAAGTGTTACTGTTACTCACAGTCTGCGTGAGTGATGAAAAGTATGTACGTTACTGTGTATGACTGTATGTCTTTTCTTTCCATAGTCATTCAGATCAGATTAGCTGGATCTGGGTCTACTCAGTTCTCTGGAAGAGTTGAAATCTATCACAATGGTGCCTGGGGAACAGTCTGTGATGACAAGTGGGACTTAAATGACGCTATGTTGTGTGCAGACAGTTGGGCTGTGGTACAGCACAAAATGCGCCCCAGTCGGCCCACTTTGGTGAAGGAACTGGACGAATCTGGCTTGATGATGTGTCCTGTTCAGGAAGTGAAAGGTCTCTAACTGAGTGTCAGCACAGAGGATTTGGGACACACAAGTGTTCACACAGTGAGGACGCTGGTGTGGTGTGTTCAGGTGAGAAAACTTTTCTGTATAATTTACAGCTCTGTCATGTCATTGTGGCTTGTGATGACAGAGCTGTTCAGAGGCAGCGCTAGAAAAGAGCTGTAAGCTCACCCTGCAGCATGCTGTTAGAATTAAAGAGCAGAATAAGTAGTATGTAAATTAAATAAAAAAAATATACATTTTCTTGTCAAACGTGTTTGTTTTCTGTGTTCTGACTATAGGTCATCAGATCAGATTAGCTGGGTCTGGGTCTACTCGTTGCTCTGGAAGAGTTGAAGTCTATTACAAGAACACCTGGGGAACAGTCTGTGATGACAACTGGGACTTAAATGATGCTGATGTGGTGTGCAGAGAGTTGGGCTGTGGTACAGCACTGAGCGCCCCTCAGTCGGCCCACTTTGGTGAAGGAACTGGACAAATCTGGCTTGATGATGTGTCCTGTTCAGGAAGTGAAAGTTCTCTAACTGAGTGTCAGCTCAGAGGATTTGGGACACACAACTGTTCACACAGTGAGGACGCTGGTGTGGTGTGTTCAGGTGAGAAAACTTCTCTGTATAATTGAACAGCTCTGTCACATCATTACTGGGGCTCATCATGTCAGAGCTGTTCAGATGCAGCAGACTTGATTTTAAGATAAAAACTGCAAGATGTCAACTTAGAGCTCTGACAGTTGTGACAAAGACATGAAAAGTTACTGGTCTTATACAGAGTTATTATTTTCAGAAGAAATACCAATTTTGTTAAATGCAACAAATTTAAGCTGCTCCAAGCTAACTTTGACTTGCCTATTGGACATCAAACATGTCAAAACAAGACAAGGACAGGAGGGGGAACCTTCTGATGGACTTGTAGTTGTACTTTGTAATAAAAGTACACTTCACCTGTGCTCTTACCTTGTGAGGCAGCTGGATTCACCAGAATAACAGTTCTTATTTTAACATTTTTATTATTTATGATTGTTCTTACGTCCTCCAATTGTAAAAATTCTTATTTTTTATTTTTTTTTTTAAAGTTCAAATGTTTTAAATAAACTAAAATGTGCATCATACGTCTTCAGGACTTTTCCTCTATGTTGTGGCTACTCTTGAGTATCCCTTGGCTAGCTGCCAAATCCAAACAAAGAAAAGTGTCAGAGAAAAACAGAGAATTTAATAGTTACAGCTGCAGGCAGATTTCTTTTTTTTCTTTCAATAAAGGTTGTAGATAAGTGGTCTTGGCTACACATCAATCTCTATGTCTTGTCTGCTACATATGTCTGAAGTTTCACATTGCCATGCTCCTTTATCAGATTATAAATTGATTTCTATACATTTAGTTGGTTCCAAAGAGAATAAGAGTAAACTATGTGGGTACTGGAAGCTAAAAAATAACTTAATTAAACACAAAATCTTTCAAGATTCAGTGAAAGAAAAGGTACAAAATATATATTTGGATGGTGGTGTTGCACAGATTACACAAAGATTACACAAAGAAAAGAGCTGGTAACCACACCCTGCAGCATGCTTTTGGAATGAAAGAGCAGAATTAAAGTAAACTTAATTTAATTTAAGTAGATTTTGATTTAACTGTTATACAAGTGAGGATGTTTATTAGATGTTTAATCTTGTGTGAAAAGTGTTACTGTTACTCACAGTCTGTGTGAGTGATGAAAAGTTTGTACGTTACTGTGTATGACTGTATGTCTTTTCTTTCCATAGACATTCAGATCAGATTAGCTGGATCTGGGTCTACTCGGTGCTCTGGAAGAGTTGAAATCTATCACAATGGTGCCTGGGGAACAGTCTGTGATGACAACTGGGACTTAAATGATGCTCAGGTTGTGTGCAGACAGTTGGGCTGTGGTACAGCACTGAGAGCCCGTCAGTCGGCCCACTTTGGTGAAGGAAAGGGACGAATCTGGCTTGATAATGTGTCCTGTTCAGGAGGTGAAAGTTCTCTAACTGAGTGTCAGCACAGTGGATTTGGGATACACAAGTGTTCACACAGTGAGGACGCTGGTGTGGTGTGTTCAGGTGAGCATTTTGAATCACTTATTTGATTAATGTTGTAACAATGATTATAATAACAGCCACACTGGGAGTTTGAGGGGCAATAAAGCTTCAAAAATAAAACACTCGCAATCTGATTACTTTGTTATTTTTTCAGTGAGACTCCCAGCATCTCCATGAACCCTGTTGGTGAGGTTACCTGAGGTCAGGACGTCAGCATCACTTGTTCAGTCTCAACTTAAAGTGATATTCCACCGCTGAGTAGTAGTCCACTCAATATGTACTCACCACTATGCCGATGTGAGAAACATGGCGTTGATCTTGCGAGACTTCGTATATCTCTTAATGGATGCACGTGTGAAAATATCGCGAGAGCAACGCCATGTTTATGTCCTACCTGCTACATGCTACAGTTGATATTTCCGCTAAAAACAAGGCATAAATGGTGTCTTTTGTGGTTAAATTTTAATGTTGCGGCTCATGGACACTTGGATTACACCACACAAGCAGGATGGAGACATTTTGTGTTTGTTTTGTGTTTTTTTTTTTTTTTTTTTACATTTACATTTGGTCTCCAATCACTGCCATTAGCTACAACCCTGTTTTCTGCTGAAACTCCAGGATTGTTTTGTGAACTGAAGATCTTCACCCATCCTCACATCAGTATAGGGGTGAGTACATATTGAGTGGACTATTACTCAGCGGTGGTAGTACCAACTCTGCTACCTTCAGTATCCCTAAGTGGACTTTGACATGGACTGCTGATATTAGAATCAGTTGAGAAAAGAGCCTCAGGTCGAAACTTAAACTTGCTTCTAAGCGATTTCATCAGACTGTATGTTATTGATTTGAATAATAGCAAACAAATCAAAAAAATGAATCAAAACAAGACAAAGTAGTAATTCAGCAACACTGTAAAATCTCTCCTGAACAGTTTTATATCAGTTGTCATACAGGGCTTGACATTAGCACCCGTCTGCCAAATGTGGGCAGGTTTCTGTTGTCATGTGGAATTTGTGTTCGTTTATTGCAAGAAATCCAGGAAACGATCTATTTCTAATTAAAGTATTTAATTGACATTGGCAGAATAGAATTGCATGTACATGGATCTTTCTCTGATCGGAAACCAACAGTCCACATTTGCAATGCAGTTAGCTGTAGCCACCTTTCAAAGAAAGAGTGGTGAAATTGACATTACATTGTATTTTATTGGAAATGTGCAAATTATCTAATTGGTCTATAGTGATGGGGAGGAGCCGCGGTTTAGACTTAGCTCTCCCTTCGTTGGTCCACGGGCTGGTCCCAGTCTCTTGGTACACGTCTCCTCCAATCCAGGATGACAGTGCCCTGAAAATGTAAAACAGCTAGATGCCTTGTACCTTTCACCTAAATTTGATGTTCTGGACAGCTAGCGTGTACGTGATGATCTGTAGGGTCGATATGGCGGTCTAATGTGATACTTGTCTGGCCTATTGCCCAATGTTCCATTTTCTCTAGAATCGTAGAGGAAGTACCTAGGAGTCTTCCTGTGTATGTTGTGTCAGATTGCCTATCATCTGTCTCTTTATCTTGAGTGTCTGAGACAACTGCCAACGGTCATGAACTTTTGCGAAGTTTCGTTAGTTCATAAGTTCATCACTATGTTGTAACTATGTGTTGCAAGATTTAAGTGCATGTACATCAAGTTTAAAAGTTCAATGCTTGTATTGCCAATCTGTGTGAGAGAGTATAAATCAGGCCATAAAATATATAATCCTGACAGTCACCTTACCGGCCACTTTGGCAGGTGGCTTAGAGCTGGATGATGAAACAAACTCAACATGGGATGGTGACGGATAGATGACACAGCAGAAATCAACATGACATCAGCCGGTCAGTCAGCTGTCTCTCTGTCTCTGCTCTCCCTCTGTGTCCATGTCTCTGTCTGTCTGCAGGTGTGCATGTCTGCTCAGCTCCTCCACAGACAGAGCTCACAGCAGGCGGAATGAAACACACTATTTTCATATATTTTTCTGAAGTCAGTGACGACAGTATATGTATCCATAAATGCAGAAAGGGAGGGAGACACTTTGATCAGTTTAGCCAGCATGTGTTGAACAAGTAGAACACAAAGCACTTGCTGGTCCACACTGTGTGTTCTGCAGCCACATGGAGCTCATCATGATCAAGTGCTGAAAGTGAACTTGAGTTTTCCTCCAAAGCCGAGGAAAGTGTTGACTAAAAAAGAAGGATTAGCAGCCCAACTTGCATGTTTGCAAAATGAAATGTTTACATTCAGGATGTTATTCAATATATTATTTAATCAGAAAATATATTGTAAACCAAACATTTGTACAGTAAAATGCTTCAGTTACACATTTTTAACATATATTCTTATCTTTAAAGAATAGTTCACCCAAAAATGAAAAAAGAAGAAAATAAAACAAACATAAAATGTCTCCATGCTGCTCGTCAGGTGTAATCCAAGTCTCCTAAAGCCCCAACATGCCAAGTTGACTTGAAAGACGTCATTTACACCATGTTTTTTGGCCTGAATCTTCACTGTAGATCTTAAGCTTGGAGCCAAGTTCATGTGTGTCTGAACTGAGTGTGTGGCATGTTGGGGCTTTAGGAGACTTGGATTTTACCAGGCGAGCAGTATGGACGCATTTTATGCTTTCTTTTTATTCATTTATTGATTTATTTTTTAATCTGAAAACTGGTCACCATTCACTTCCATTGCTTGGGAGATTCTGTGACACTGTTTTCCTGTGAAACTCCAGTGTTTTGTGGACTAAAAAAGAGAAGTAGATAATGACAGAATTTTCATTTTTGGGTGAACTATCCCTTTAATAAACCTCAGACATTGTCAGGATACTCTATAAACTTGTATCAAATGGTAGATCTAGATAAATATTGATATTGAGAGAACATTATTTTGATCATATTTTTTGCCATATTGCCCAGCCCCGACATGAGCCAGTGAGTGGCTAGTAACTTTGACAGTTAATGTCAAGCCCTGGTGACAATATATAACCACATTATCCAAACTGAATTTCTGAGGGAGGACATTGTGATTACTGCTCATTATCAATCAAATAATCGTATAATCTGCAAGTAATCTTCAATAAATTTAGTGTCTGTAATGAAATCAGTTGAAACTGTGTTCACAAACATCTGCTGCTTGATCACACACACTTCAGACTGAGAGGTAATTTCAATTAATAATATCATGTGATTTTTTATTCAAATGTAACGAAATGAGCCTAATGTGTCTCCAGTATCTCAATAAAAACCTGCTACAATCCAGACGTGTCTGCAGATAACAGAGGAGATTTTAGTGCATTTTAGGGAAAATCATTTCTGGTGCAGGTCACTCTCAGTCATAATCTAATCCGCAAAGCTGTTATGTTCTGTCTTTTATATGCTTTTGCATTTGATCACACAAAACAATGCAAAAAGGAAGATAAAATAAAAAATAATCTGAAAACTGTGCCTCCACTTGTTATTTTTCTTATTCTTTCACCTGTGCAGCCTGTTCTCTGTCTCTCTCTCAACAAAAATACATGGAAATGAATAATGAATAAATCTTCTTTTTAACACTTTAATTTTCATCAGGGCTGCACAATTAATCACAACATTATTGAAATCATAATATGGCCAGGTGCAATATCCAAATCACAGAGCAAGAAGCAAAAATCTTGTTCTTCAGATGAAAGAAAACATGTTTGTTTGGTACAAAGTGCAACAAATGTCACATCATCATGACTTTAAGACTTTTTTTTTTCATTAAAAATTGAAATGATTGTATGTTCCTTGTAGCTAGTTGTTGAAGCAGTCCTCTGTAAAATGTCTTGTGCATAGATTCTACTTTACTCCAAGTCAATAAATTCTAGCCAACAGGCCAGTAACCACAGGATTCTGGGGAATCAAAGCAGGGTCTGAGGTGGCGAACACCTGAAGACACACCGATGAGAGCAGCTGTCTACAGTTATTAAAAAATGTACAAGGAAAGCTGATATAATTATGAACAAACCTTCTCATCCACTGGACAGTGAATTCAGACTTCTACCCTCTGGAGGACGTCATTGATTATTGACAGCAAATACGTAGAAATATACACATGAAATCCTTCGTCCAAGTTCTGTCAAGGTAATTAATGAAATGAGGATCTGGTAGACTACAGGGTGCTGCTCCTGACTTTGCTCCAGTAAATTCATGTGATATGGTGTTTAGTGTGGACTCACGGATTGTGAGTATTTTTTACGACTGTATATGTGGAGACAACGCACTGTTGTTTGCATTACATATTGAAGATTTCAGGGTTCCTGAGCTAACACAGTCCTTTACAAATCGTATTCTGACTAAAATGTGATTGGTTAATTCACCAGTCACTTTGTAAACAAACACACAGGCTGTGGCCTTCTGTCCCATTAGATGAAGTCCTAACCAATGAGTGAGCTCTAACCTTTGTCTGCCTAGAGACAAAAACAAAAAAATCTGATTGGATAACTATTTTACTGTTGTCAGGATAGTAACCCTTTCATTTCTGAAGCAAATGTGATAGAAAATGCAGTTAAAATTAGAATTAGAAGAGAATAGCCAAATAATTAAACAAAACAAATCAAATATGATATATTTAAATATAACATTTGACCTGCTGATATGTTTGGTCTTCTCTGAAGCCCTAGAAGGCTCTGAGGGTTCCCCTGTGACAGTCACTCACTCACTTACTACTCACATAATGTGATTTTATTGAAGTATCAAAGTTAATTCACAATGATATACTTTGAGTGGAGAGTGCAGAAATCTTTTTATCATTATGCTGAAGTTCCTGTAAATACTCTAAGTGTGGGAGACATTGTATAAACCATGACCTTAACATGACTCTGCACTCTGCACCGCAGGCAGTCACACATTGGTTTATGTGTGTGAATGTGTTTTTGTGAAGGAAGCGTCCTGTCACAGTGAAACCATTGCTATTTAGTTTAGTTTATTTCAGTGATTTTACAATTTATAAGACTTGAATTCACATATGACTAAACAAAAATTAATGATAAGTCATTGCTTTTGTGGCATTAACAACAGAAATAAAACAAGTTTATACTGACTGAAAAGGCGGAGGCTTTTTACACCTACATGTCTTTTGGGACGAGTAAGCAAATTCTTGTTCTGTTTTTCACTTCTGTGATGATAAGTAATCTACAGTACTGAAATAAGTATTTGTCCACTGCTCTGAAGTCAGAACTGCTCCACCAAATGAAAATCTGCTCAAAGACTGTAGGCCAACCTTTGGAGAAACTCTATGAATCAGCCAACCATAATAATATTTGAAGATTGTCTGACAAATGTTTCTAATCCCAGCCACGTCCTGAACAGTGAATACAGGTTGTTACCATCCAACTGGAGATACAGGGTCCCGCTATTCAATAAGGTTAGACTGAAAAATTATTTTGTGCATCAGAAAGACATTTCATGTTACATCCAAAACATATTTCATGAGGTGTTCATACTTCAGTCTTACATTTGTTAATCATCATAGATTAAAAAAATAAATAATACAGTATGAAGTATATTACACATTTTCTTTTCCTTTTCTAAGTGATTCCACAAATTTTCACCTTCAACTGATACACATCTTTGTTTTACATGTTTGAATCTGTGTTTTTGTGAACATGCAGATTCCTCTCAGTTCAGTCTGACTCTCTGATGTGAAACAACTTCTGGATAAAGTCTGGAAGCATCTTATCATAAACTTTGTAGATTATGTGCAGTTTTTAAGTCCACCAATCACAGCATTTTTTTGTCATGTGAGATAAAACAATGCAAACAGCAGTTTCTATACATTTTTATTTACATTAGTTAGCTGTGCATTGGACAAACTCATTTTGAATTGGTCAGTAACACCCCTGATGAAAATGGCTCGCTGAGCTTGTGCTTTTGTCAAATGTCACAGAATATGTGGTTAAAACTCGAGCTTTGTCGTGTAACTGATCAGAAGATTCACCTGATAACTCGCTAATCCGCTCTGCCACTGGGTTTGCTGATGAAAAAACAAACGTTTCTTTTCTGGACAAAGAATATCAGTGAACTGAAACATGTGATCCTTGAGAAATACAAACAGACCTACATTTTTAAAATAGAATGTGTTTTTATTTCAGTTGTATTCAGTTCAAGGGGTAGTTTAAAATGGTATGAAACAACAAAAATGAACAGCTTTTCCTTTTTTAGTGCATTTGGCATGTGAACATACAAACCCACACGCTCACAGAAACACATGTGGTTGCACTGGGATGTTTATCTTCCTCTTTTTGTCTGTGAATTTGTTTCTATTTTCTTCTCTGATATGTATTTACTGTCGTATGCAAACAGCTTCTTGTTCGTTCAAGCATTTTTTTTTTTCAGAAATTCAATGTACCTAATAAATTCCTAGTTTGGACTAATACATCTGTTCAAAAGCCTTTAATTGTGTGTAAACTGTGTTAATGTATGCATTGTTATTTTATAATGTTTGATCAAGAACCAGTGTTGAGTGTGTGACTGTGTGACATCAGCTACAACACGTCCTCATACATAAATGACAGAACAGGACGATTGCCAGTGATTCCCAACTGCAACGTTCATGACCTGTGGAGAGTTCTGGCAGGCGACAGGCTCTCTGGATCTTAACCACATGACATAAGTCAAGTGACATAACACACATGGTTAATGTTGTAAAACAGTCACAGTTTGGTCGGGCTTAGGTAGAAAAATTACTTGGTTAGGTCTAGAAGAAGATTGTGGTTGGGGTTTCCTTGATCCATAGACTCCTGGGGTGTATTCCATCAACATGGATAAAGGAAAAGTCTGCTTTATTTTGATATGTCAAAATAAGTGACAAATCCACACCATAACTCTGGTTTATTAGAATCCCTGCTCAGTATCCATGGTAACTGATACCACTGAAGTAGTCTGCTCCGTGGCAGGCTAACTACTGACCTGTGTCACATCACTTATGTTCATATGGAAACACAATTTTAGACCTTTTTCTATGTGACCAAGCATGAATTTACATGTTTACTTTAGTTCCAAAAACTATTACTAACTAACTATAAAAAAGTTAAGAAAATCATGTATAATACAACTGAAGATTGATAAGAAAACAAGGTATGAGATAAAGAGAACAACATGCAGGTCATGGGACAGACGCTCTACCAAGCTGTTGGGGCAGGGCGCTGCAGGGGAGGGTTATATTTGGCATTTGGTTTGTCTGTGTTGTCTTTGCAAAGCTGCCTCCCTTGTTTTGTTGATTGTGTCCGTATTGAGCTGATGAAGCCTTTATTAGACCGGCACGTTCCACCAACATGTGTTGTACCCTTAAACAGGGAAATGGTAGTGAGAGAGGAGCTACACGCAGCTCTGTCGTTCACTTGTTGTATTTAACTACTGTATTTTGCACATAATACATACAAAATTTACTTATATTTAAACAAGAAACACATTTAGTAACCCAGTATCAGCAACACAGATACCATTAGGAATATACATTTTTTAAACTTCTCCTAAAATATTTAAATGATTTTTTAAACTAAATTATTATATATAATAATAAATAAATACATACATACATACATACATATAAATAATAAATATTTATATGTATTTGAATAAACTTCTACAGAATTCATTTGCTAAAACACAGGAAGTTGTATTAACTTCAGTGGACATGATCAAATCTCCCTGAAACTTCACATTGTTGATAACACTCCAGGCCTGAACATATGATATGACTTTTGTTGCCCTTTAAACAGCAGGCTGAACACTATCACCGTATTGTATATTGAGGCAATCCAAAAATAATGTAATCAAAAATAAGTAATCAAAATGCACTACTTTAAAAGTGTGATACTTACTGACTACAGGTAATTACTAACTTGGAATACATTTTTAAAGTAACCCTCCCAAATCTGAAAATATGACTGCAAAAAGAAAACAGTTACTACATGAAACTGGAGAAAGAGACATTGCTGTTAAACTTTTTTTTTTTTTTTTTTTTTTTTACCACAAGTGTCATTTAGTCCACACAGAAAAGCGCCAACCACAAGTTCTAGCTGAAGACTAAAGGCTTTTGTAATCTGGGCTCCTAAACTCTGGAACTCCCTGTCAGTTTCCAGACCCTTTTTGACTGGTGTGACCCAAGTGAAGCACTGACTTGTGTGGGGGTGACTTATACATGCATGTACGTGCGTGCATTTTTTACTGTTTACTGTTACTTGATAGAAAATGAAGTTAAAAACTTTGATTCAGAGGAGAAAAGCTTAATAATGAAATGAAAGATATCAAATACATTAAATGTAACATTTGAAATGCTGATGTGTTTGACCTAGAAGGCTCTAAGGGTTCCTCTCTGCTGTGTTCTTTGTAGTTTCAGTAGTTTCAAAAACAGCAGAAAAACAAAGAGGAAGTGATCCAGGAAGGGCAGGCAGTGTGAAGTGTTTGTGTGTATTGCTGCCACGGTTTTTAGTTCAGTTGTCTGTCATCTGTGTTGTCACTGATAAATGATACAGAGCAGCGTTACAGACTTTTTGTCGGCCATGGGGAGCATGCAACAGAGAAAGCTTCACGATTTGGCTTTGGGTAAGACAGGCTTTACAAAATGTAATTTTAAAGAAAGTAACTTTTGTGTGGTATAGCAGTTTCATTTTTATAGCATCAAAAGGAAACATCATTTTGGAGTTTCCAAATCTTTCTCACTATTTATATCTCAGACTGAAACAACTTTTCTTTCTGTATTTTCAGTTTACTGAATGTAATAAGTCCTGCCTTTTTTCTTCTTCTGTAGTCTCTGTCCTCTTGACTTCAGCTTTAACTGCTGCAGGTCAGTCCATTCTCCTGTGATGCAAAAACATCTTTTTAGTTTTCAGTTTACACTCTGTGTATAATATGAAGATATTGTATGTTCTGTCTTATTTGCCTAAAAGGTCTTCCCATCAGATTAGTTGGGTCTGGATCTCGGTGCTCTGGAAGAGTTGAAGTCTATTACAACTACCAGTGGGGAACAGTCTGTGATGACGACTGGGGCTTAAATGATGCTAAGGTTGTGTGCAGAGAGTTGGGCTGTGGTACAGCACTGAGAGCCCGTCAGTCGGCCCACTTTGGTGAAGGAAAGGGACAAATCTGGCTTGATGATGTGGCCTGTTCAGGAAGTGAAAGTTCTCTAACTGAGTGTCAGCACAGTGGATTTGGAACACACGACTGTGGGCATAGTGAGGACGCTGGTGTGGTGTGTTCAGGTAAGGAAACCTTTAAATAAAGTATTTTGAATAAAGGCATCCTTTCTGTATATTATAACAGCTCTGTCACATCATCATTGTGTCTTGTGATGTCAGAGCTGTTCAGATGCAGAACCTCACCCTGCATCATGCTGTTAGAATCAAAGAGCAGAATAACAAGTGTGAAATGTTGCTTAATACACTGTAAATTAAACTGTAATATAGATGAAGAAGTTTATTAAATGTTTGATTGACTGTGAAAAGTGTTATATTGTGCTCACAGTCTGTGTGAGTGATGAACAGTGCGCACATCAATCAGAACTTTTGCCAAATGTGTCATGTGTGTTTCTATCAGGACCAAATGACAAAAAATGAAAGTATTCTGTCTTGTTCTGACTCTAGATGGTCCAATCAGATTAGCTGGGTCTGGGTCCACTCGGTGCTCTGGAAGAGTTGAAATCTCTCACAGTGGTGCCTGGGGAACAGTCTGTGATGACAACTGGGACTTAAATGATGCTGAGGTTGTGTGCAGACAGTTGGGCTGTGGTACCGCACTGGGTGCCCCCAAGTCAGCCAAATTTGGTGAAGGAACTGGAAAAATCTGGCTTGATGATGTGGACTGTTCAGGAAGTGAAAGTTCTCTAACCGAGTGTCAGCACGGAGGATTTGGGGAACACGACTGTGACCATGGTGAGGATGCTGGTGTGGTGTGTTCAGGTAAGAAGAATTATGTAAGGACTGAAAATGAGATCAGTATTTTCTCTGTGACTGTGTGAAAACTAAACAACTGTTGCAGTAACTGTGTGTTCGCTGTAACACAGCAAGCGAGCTGGGCTAGCTGGTTATCTTATCATTTGGTGAAGTCCGAGGCTAATTACTGAAACTAGTCTTTACAGACATCACAGTGGTACAATAAATACACTTAATATGGACAGGACAGAGCAACATCATGAACAATTAGGGCTGTACAGTTAATCACAATCACAATTGCAATTAATTACAAATTTTTTAAAACAGAAAAATGTCTGAGTAAACAACATTCTAACGAGGGGCTGTAGTGCTGCAGAGATGAGCTGGACTAAAAATCTTGTTCTCCAGATAAAAGAAAACATTTTTGTTGGTTACAGATCCCAATAAATACATCAACATGATTTAATTTTTTTTTTTGTCTGTGAACATGAAAATTATGACGTAAAACTGATCATTTCCACAGATCATATCGCAATTTCAGTCAAAATAATCGCAATATGACTTTTTTTAACCAAATTGTTCAGCCCTGTAAACACAAAAGAGAGAGCTGACTTATTGTGCTACATGAGTCTGACCTCACATTGTCAGTGCATACTTTCAAAATAAAATTCCAAAATAAGTCTCTGAACAAGAATACTTGAATATGAAGAATTGACAACATAAAACAGCCCTACCCAAAAGGGGAAACACAACTTACATTATGTGTGTCTCAAATACTTCCATTAGAACACTTTCATGCACACTTTGCACACGATGTAGTCACTTGTATAGTGTGCAAATTTCAACAGGGTAGTGTTGTCTCAAAGTTGTTACGCTCTTGCTGGAAATACCAATGGCAGCTTTTTCTTCTTCTTCTTCTTCTTCTTCTTCTTCTTCTTCTTCTTCTTCTTCTTCTTTGTGGGATAACTGAAGCCAGGTGAAGCATTACTGCCACTTTCCAAAATATCTACCACCTTTTTTATTCATTTGTGTTCAATTTCACTTCATTCAGCATGAATGTCCTTTTAATGTTATTTGCTTTTGTTTGCCCTCTGTTTCTCGGGAGGTTAAAAATACATCATAATCTCCATCTATGATGAGGTCTGGCTCTCCCTCCTCCTGCTGGCAGAAATCACACCAATATGTTGATTAATATTTGATTTGTGGTACCAAATCTATACAAACTTAACCAAATAAACATATTTGTGGCTTCAGTCCAATAACAGTGTAGTGGCACTTGTTGATAAAAATACATGCATGACTTATATCTGTATAATTCAGTGGTCACTGCAGCCACTGAAGTCACCATGGCTAATTCCTCGTACAGAGCTCCACAGTCAACTTATAGGCCATTTTGAGCTCAACACCCAGGTACTCACAGCGCGCTTCATTTTGCTGTGGATGTCAATGTGAACACACTCAAAACAGGAAGTACAGAAGTACACTAATTGATTCACAGCACTTACCTGTAATGTCTGCCCTAAAACTGCACTGACAGGATATTCATGAAGTCTGCACAATGAAACCAAGAAGTTACCACAACTGGACCAGTGTAGGAGGTGTATTTGTTTCATTCTTTAAAACTTGTTTCATTTTAATAATCTTATTCAACAAGAAGGGGTTTTAAAGGAATACTCCACCAAAAATAAACAGTATATTTGAAACAAGAAATATCACCTGTAGGTTTAAAAGGTGGCTCTGAAATGGCCAAAGATAAAGTCAGTGTGATGGTTCTCCAGCTGTATGAGCAGCAGTCATGTTTTTATCGTCACTGTGAAAATAAATGACTACTACAACTAAGAAGCAGGAAAACAAAATAAAACCCAGAGAAAAGGGATAGTCATGAGCATACTTATTTGTTATAATTAAAATTTGTTTCCATTCAATATACACAATTAAAGACAGGGCTTGAAAGACAAAATAATAAATTCAACTCAGATTAAAGATGCAACAAAACACTGTCTCAACCCGATTATTGTATTATTTTTTTTCAGTGAGCCTCTCAAAGCCCAGAATCTCCATGAATCCTGCTGGTGTGGTTACCTGGGGTCAGGATGTCAAGATCACTTGTTCAATTTCAGATGTACATTTAGGTGGAACATTCATCCTGCAGAAAACCTCAGGCTCATTCAGAGAGACCCAAACATCAAGAACCAAGTCTGCCACCTTCAGTATCCTCAAAGTCAACTTTGATAATGAAGGATCATACCAGTGTCAGTATCAGAAAATAATTTCAGGTTATTCTCTCAGCTCCCCCGAAGTGACTCTGTCACACTCTCTGTTACTGGTAAGAGACAAAAAATCTGTTTCTTGAACTTGATGTTTCATTCAGAAGTAAATAATCAAAGGAAAACAAACTGATAAGTCAAGATAAGTATAGCGCAGCTCAAAGGCATTTAAAACTAATATTGTGTTTTTTTCAGTGAGCTTTCCAAAAGCCAGAATCTCCATGAATCCTGCTGGTGAGGTTACCTGGGGTCAGGACGTCAGCATCACTTGTTCAGTCTCAACTCAGGCTTTAGGTGGAACATTTATCCTGCAGAAAACCTCAGACTCATTCAGAAAGACCCAAACATCAAGCACCAACTCTGCCACCTTCAGTATCCTAAAAGTCAACTTTGATAATGAAGGATCGTACCAGTGTCAGTATCAGAAAAGAGACTTCAGTTCACCCCCAAGTACCTCTGTCAGACTGTCTCTCACCGGTAAGAAAACTAACACATAAATCAATAAAATAAAACAAAAATCTGTCTAGAATTGTTTTATATTGGTTGACAACATAAGAACACATTATGTAAGAAACACATTATCCAAACATTATTTTTGTGACTTGTGTGTAATTATTGGAGTCCTTTTTTGCAACAGCAGCTCTTCAGAAAAAATAATACATGTATTTAATTATATTTATAAATCCAGAAGGAATATATTTTCTTAATCCTGTTGTCTCTTTTGTAGTGAGACTGCAGCAGCCCAACATCTCCCTGACATCTCCTAACGGAGGGTTGGTCTGGGGTCCTGAAGGTGCAGAAGTCACCAGGGGTTACAGCTTCATCATCACCTGCTCCATTAAATCAAGTTATCCTGAAGGCAGATTCTTTCTCATCTTCTCTGGCTCCAACATCACTGACACCAAGCCAGCTGTCAACCACTCAGCCTCCTTCAACTTCCCTGTAGCTGAGTATGAACACCAGGGAAACTACAGCTGTGTGTATGAAGTCACACTGTCCTCAAGGAACTTCAGTTCTCCTGAGACAGCACAGATTGTTGTTGTCATTAAATGTAAGTACCCTGTAGAATGTAGCTATGTGTTTTTATAACTGTGAATAACTGAATGACACAGTCCAGTAATTGTGAAAGTGTAATCATAAGTCAGGTTTTCAGTTTTTAAGGTGTGATCTCTCTCTGTTCATCCCTCTACCACACAAATAAGACTTGATACAAATTATAGAGGAGAAAGTGAGAAAGACAAAGAAACAACAGCACACAAGACAGACAGTGGGCAAAACTGAAGAGAAACAGAAACGTCATGCAAAGTCATGCTTTACTGTACAGATTGCAGGTTCCAACCATCCATTTTCTTCCACATATCCTCAGTTGGGTCCTGGTGGCATCAGACTAAGCAGGTTATTCCAGACATCCCTCTCCTCAGCAATGCTTTCCAGTTCCTCTTGTTCCTAGAACAGATGAGATGTGTAATCCCTCCTGCAAGTTCTGGGTCTACACTGGTGTCCAGTTGGATGTGTCTGGACATTTATGGAAAAGTAGCCTCAGCTGGCTGCTTTTTACGGGAAGAACCAGTGATTCTACTCCGAGCTCCCTCTAGAGTTTCAAGCTCCTCACCCTATGTTTCAGTCTGAGCCCACCGAACCAATGGAGGAAACTCATTTCATCCACTTGTATCCACAATCTCAGTCCTCAACCTCTTTCAATCACTATCCAAAGCTCATGCAACCAAACAACCATAGTTTAGGGTTGGAACATCGATCGACTGATAAATCAGAAGCTGTGCCTTTCAGCTTAGCTGTTTTTTCGCCATAACACTTCAGTACAACGCCTGCATTGCTGCTGACACCTCACTAATTCGCAGATTGATCTCACGCTTCAATTTACCATCACCCATGAACAAGACCCTGAGACAGGCTACTTAAACTCCTTTGCTTGGTTCAGCAACTTAACAGTTCTCCGCCGTTTTCCAGCAGAGAACCGTGACCTCAAGTGAGGAGGTGCTGACTCTCATCCACCCTGGAATAAACTGTTCCAGGAAGGCTGAACAGTGTCTGAGCAGCATCTTGACTACCTCAGCGACATCTGCCAGAGATATGGGCGAGAGAACGTGTTGGTTGGGTTCAAGAGTTCTTCAAAGAGTTCAAGAGTACCGACAATATCCACAGTCTGGGACAGAAGTTCTCTTCCCTGTTTGAACACAGCATGGGCCAAGCCCTGCTTTCCCCTCCTGAGTCTTAGATCGGTTTACCAGAACTTCTTTGACACCAAACAAAGGTCCTTCTCCATAGTCACACCAAAGTCCTCCCACACTTGGGTTCTTGCTTCAATGACTCCTGAAGCTGTGGCCCCTTCTGGTCTCCTGGTCCTGTCTGCTGCTTTAGGAGACCCCTGGGGTAACCAAACCCAAAATGCCTCTTTCTTCAGTTTGATGGCTTCCTTCACCCCTGGTGTCCACCAGCAGGTCATCAGGTTACCTCTTCATCATGCACCAATGATCTTCTGACCACAGCCTCTGCTAGCATCTCTACAATGGAGGCTTTGAACATGCCCCATTCAAATTCTCCCCAGCATCACTGTGTGAGAAATTCTTCCAGAGGTGGGAGTTGAAGACCTAATGAACAGGGGCCTCCACCAGACATTCCCACTTCACCTTGACTACATGTTTGGGTTTTCCAGGTCTGTCCAGCAGCCTCCCCTGTTATCTGATCCAACTTAGCACCAGGTAGTGATTGGTTCCTCTGCTCTTCTCTTCACCTGAGTGTCCAAGACATACAGCTGTAGGTCTGATGATAGAACCACAAAGTTGATCATCGACCTTTGGCCTAAGGTGTTCTGTTGATCAAGTACACTTCTAAACAACTTTATGCTTTATGTTATGGTGCTTGTTATGTCCAATCCATGGCTACCACAGAATTCCAATTTTAAAAAAACAGATAAAGCAGACAAACACAGTATTATGTAAATATCCCCAAATGATATAATGCAAGGTGAGTTTTGGCGATATCACGATAAAGCCAATGAAACTAACAAAAGACAAGCAACAACTATGTGAATGACACAGTTGTGCATGAATGAGTACATAGTTTTGCGTCATGGAAAATGGTAGAGGTGCTGTCAGTGAATCAGTGTCTTGCAGACTAAGTGGGTGCCATGCAGGGTCAGTCAGAGCTGAAGATCTGAGAAACTCAGTCAGTTTAATGACCTTGTATAAAATTAGGTATAAGATGCATGCTTTTGGTATTAATTTGAATGGCCAGGATCATTATTTATGCATAGAGGAGGAGGAGGAGGAAGTGAAACTGAACAGGCATTTCAAACAGGAAATAAGCGTATATTGATCTACTGATGCTCACTCAACCAGTGCTGGACCTGTTCATGAGTCAGAGTAACAGCAGACTCAAGTCTGCAGTGTAGTTCAAACACTTCACTGATAAATCTGAGAGTTACATCACACCTCATTATCAAATGATCAGTTTTTGTTTTGTGTCTCCATTTCTGTTATGATCTCTTTCTCTTGCTCTCTCTCCTCAGGGACTAAAGAACATTTAAACATTAACAAATTAATAGAAATAGAGAAAGCTTTAGTTATCAGATTTCATAATTTAGATCCATAATCATGACCACGTCAATCACATCACACATCACACAACAACATCACACCCTTTCACACATACAGTGCAACTCTGCAATTATCTAGAAACTACCCAGAGAAGCTGTATGTGTGAACACAAATGTCTGCATTTTTAGCCTGGATTTAACCCTGCCAGCTCTCTGGTCATAAATCCAGATGAGCTGTTTGTGTGAACAGAGCAGCTCAGTGTCCAGAGTGAGTGTGTGTGCATGTTGATATGATGCTGTGCAGTGTGCAGCTGCTGGTCTGTGAAGCCACTGATAGTTTCATTTTCATACAGACTGTCTGTTGATCAGTATCAGCCCTCATGAGTCTGGTATTTTTGATCTCAGGTTTTAACACCTTTCTTCATCATCTGTGATGTGAAAACATCAGATTACAGTCAGAAAAGCAGCGTCAGGAGGCAAGGCCACAATTACATATGTCCATAGCTGCCAGTAGTTCCTGCTAGGAAGCTGATTGGCTGCACCACTTTGGTGCGGACATAAATGGATAACGAAGCCTGGCAAATCCAGCTGCCTTGCGAGGTAAGGATTCCAGTAGAGATTCATGAAAAGTGCAGTGACATGAACTGTTTTTGGCTGGTTGAAGTACAGATGTGCTGCAGAATTTTCTTAATTTTTACTGTGCCACTTTGAATGGTTGCCTTGTGAGGATTTTTTGAGTCACAGGCTGCCAGGTCCAGTAAAATAACAACTGATGACTGGGCTCAGGTCCTACTAACCTTAAAGGGGCCTTCACATGATAAGAAATTTGTCCTGGACTCACTGTGAGGCAAAGCACAATACTACAACCGCTACATTCTGTCTGCCTGCTATACTAACAGCTGAGCTACCTTTAGCTCTGGATTAAGATAAGTTCATACACTATATGATTCACAAATCTTACAGCCTGACCTGACTGTTCACATTTCGCCATGTGTTTCGTTTACTAGCAAGATCATAATCTTTTTTAAATATTGTGTTACAGAGTTTGGGGAATCCTGAAACACTTTTCTTTGGTCATGTCTGGAAGAGAACGCTTGATTTGCGAAACTCTCGCAAGATTTGTGGATGTTGTTCCTCCATTAACGTTAAAATGATCACTCTTGTGAGATCTTCTGCAGGTCTGGGGTTCTCTTCAAGACTCAACCATCAGTCTCTTCCTCCTCTGCTTGTGTCACTTACACACATCTGTGGTCTCTTCTGCGTGCATCACATACAGCTGTTATCTCATTGGTTGCACTTTGAAAGGTCAGAGGAAAACAAGGGCAAAGTTAAAATAATTTCAACTTTGAGCGCAGCAAGGGTAGCAGTGCAGCTTAGTCGGTTACCATCACTCTCTCCATAGGAAAACAACAGGACAGCCAACACAAAGCATTTTCACTGCTGATCGTGTGTTGTGGCCTGAAGACAATGACAGTGGAGCAGTTTAATTAGAATGAGCACACATGAAACCAGACTAGTTTGAATCAAGTAGATCATTTAGAGAGAAGAAGTAGCAGTACATTACACTTCATCAGACATGTTTAGAAGGATAAACTGATCAATGTTTTCTCTCCTAGTGCCTTTGTTGCTGCTGGTCTCATCAGTAGCTGTTGGTCTCCTGCTGCTGCTCCTGCTGGTCTTGTTGGTGGTCTGTCTGGTCTTCAGGAGAAGACGACGAGCCAAGCAGCCTGCAGTCCTCTCCCAAACTCACTGTGCGTGCTCACCAGAACACAGTATTCTCATTTTAAATACACACTTTCATCAAAACGCTTGTATTCATATTTTGTTTCAATGCTTGTGTTTCTGTAGCTGCCAGAGTCGGGAACTATTATGACCGTGATGAGGAGGAGGTGGAGGAGGAGGAGGAGGAAGACTATGTGAATGTTGATCAAATGGACATCCAGAAGAACCTTAAAGAGGAAGCAGGGAGAGCGGGAGAAGAGGAGAGTGATGATTATGAGGAGCCAGAGAGTGATGAAGATCATGATTACGAAGAAGCCTGCCCTGGTGCAAATTTCATAATGGCTCAGGAGTTCTGTTTCAGTTTAGCGGAAAACAGAGAGGAAGAGGAAGATGAAGAGGAAGACGAAGAAGAAGAAGAGACCAGTGATGATGAAGCTGACTATGAAAATGTACAGTAACAGTCATTTGGTGAACAAACTGCGCACATTAATGGAGAAGATGAGGCCATTTATTCAAACTTTTAAGGCATCCACTGGTCAACATTTCTCAGTGGTTTGATAGAACATTGAAACTCTGGTTCACTGCAAACAATTTCACCAAGTCAACAAACTGTTAAAATCTTACAGTCATGACTCATCATTCAAACTGATGGAGGTGATGAATGTTGAAAGATGCTGCAGGAATTGTATCTTGGTCTCTGACTGCCTGAGGACAATTGGACAGTCATTCAATTATCATCATTTTGAATTGCATATACCTAAATAAACCACCAAAACTTTTAAATGCATATTTGAATCACTTTGACAAACTCAAAACAAATAATACAAATTCTTGTAAGCGTGGCCTGTTTGATAGAGATTCTGGTCAAACATTGGACTGTATTTCTCTTTTGTCCAGGTGTTGAGTCCAAAAACTGTTGATTTCTGCCCTCCAAGGTCTTGCAGCACTATTAGCCAGACTAGTGAGGCAGCTCCGGGGATGCCAGTTGGTCTTTGGTTATTCCAGCCTGAAATATCTATTAGATCTGATTAGATCAGCATTATTGTGTCCCTTAGGAGAAATTTGTCTTGGACCTTTGAGAGAACACGGGGGACACAGCCACACACGTACAATCAAACTACAATTAACTTGCAGTATCACCCCAAGATCCATGCACCCAAAAAACACTCACCCCAAGAGTACTGCACAGTGTCCTTAAAGTCCTGTACAATTTCTGAACAACTGTTGGATTGATTGCCATGAAATTTTGTAGAGAGGACGAAGTTTCACCTGGCTGCATGAGGTTCACAGCATTATTTTTCTTAACTCAGGCGAGAAACATGTTTGTATTTTATAATCTGACAAAGATCCAGTTTGGGTTGTTGTGACTCTGTATTTTTTAGATAAAATGACATCATTTTCAAAGACATATAATGTCATTTTCCTTCTGTCTGTTGATAAAAGTTTTGATATAACAATTTTTGCTGGTTGTAAAACAGCACATGTTAGAGATAATATACAGTACAGTGCTTACTGTACATTATCCCACTTCTTTTATGGATACCCACTCAAAATATCAATAATTTGATACAAAATATTGATCAACATCTTTTAAAGCACTTCTTACAGTTTTTTTCGATTGCTAAAACACAAAAAGCAAAAATTAGGCACAATTTTCACAACCTTTACTTCTGTCCCCAATTGCTTGACTCAATTTGTTACTACTTTAGATTTCCTTATCATATTAGAACTCTGACGTTCCTTCTTTACACTCTGATGTCAATTTCACATCACCCTGTTGTCAAAACACAACACACAATTTTTCAGGTTTGCACACACTTCTCACATAAAATCTCAAAGCATCAATCCACAACACACAAATATTCAAATCTCTAAACTTTCGGGTCTGGCGAGCAATTTGCAATCAAGGACTGCAGCATAAAAGGAGGCTTTGTTTGATGAGCAATGGAGAACAGAGACAACAGTCAGAGAAGGAGAGGGGTACGAATGAGAGGAGGAGGAGGACGAGGAGGAATAGGAAGAGGAGGAAGAGGTGGAAGAGGAGGAAGAGGAGGAGGAGGGGGAAGAGGAAGAGGAGGAAGAGGAGGAGGAGGAGGGGGAGGACAACAAGGAGAAGCAAGAGAAAGAAGAAGGAGAATCCGAATCTCCAATGAGATTCGTGCTACTGTATTGGACCATGTGCTCAACCATGGGTTGAGCATGAGGGAGGCTGGCCAGAGGATGGAGAACAGGTACGAAATCTATTTTCCGTGTGTATTGTAATACTGCATTCAATAGACTACAGCGCTGTTTCCTAAACAGTGTTTTGGGACGCATTTGTGGGTCGCAGTCACATTGTTTTGGGTCCCTTTATTCTTTGTTTCCTACATTTTGTTATTAATTATAATTATTATTTCAAAACATTTAAGTAAAGAAAAATGATTCCAAGAAAGCAAATATTTCCATGAATTACTGTGAAAAGCAAATGTCATTTTTGTTCCCCAGGTACTGTAATTTCATGAAGAAATAAAAGAAAAATCCAAGAAATTCCATGAAATACAGAATTAGAAAACAAATGTGTACAGTAAAAAGTAGTGAAAAAAGCAACTCTACAAGCTCACAACCCAGCACAAAGTGATGCGTTGTGAGCTTGTAGATCTGCTGTTCACTCGTTTGGGTCTTGGGCTAGTGTCTACAGTAATCTCTCTTTTGGGTCACTAGCTGAAAAGTTTGGGAACCAGTGGACTACAATGTGCTCACAGTATTTATATTTTTCAGGGTTGCCAGAGAACCTCATCGTGGAGGAAGAGCTTCAATTGTCACACAGCAACAAGAGACAGCCATTGTAGACATGGTCCGTGAAAACAATAGCCTCACACTAAAACAGATACAAACAAGGGTCCTGGCTGACAATACCATCTTCAATGACCTCCACACAATCAGCATCTCGACAATACATCGCATTCTTCACAGAAATTTAATGACAATGAAGCAAGTCTACAGGGTTCCATTCCAACCCAACACAGACCGTGTGAAGGCCCTACGTCGAGAGTATGTGCTTGTAAGTCCCATACATTCATCACTGACACATGCATGCATTGTACCACCATACTGTAATCTACTGTAATAGTGTTCCTTTTCTACATTGTCTCACTGTAGCATACTGTGTCTCTGTGTCCATAGTGTAACTTGTATTCTCATACTGTCTGCTTCAGCGCATCCAGGACTATGACACAGCCAATGAAATCTATGAATATATCTTCATAGATGAGGCTGGGTTCAACCTGATAAAGAAGAGGCGCCGGGGAAGAAATGTGATTGGCCAGCGGGCCATAATTGAGGTCCCAATTGGGGACGTAAAAATAAAATGTTTTGTCTGAAAATTTGTGTGATGTTTTATGTTTGTCTATGAGAGAAGTGGGCATTGTCATTGATTCAGTGTGTTCCATTTCTATAATTGTGTTTTCAATTTTGCTCTTCAGTGTTCTGTACATGCTTGGTAGTGTTCAGCCAAAAGCTTAGTTGTGTTTATTCAATGAATGGTATGTGTGTGTCATGTGAAAATATGGCTGTGTTTACCAAATGAAAACACAAGTTCCATTTTGTGAACATGTTAAGAGATTTGATGGCAAAGAGTTGTTTTGCAAAGGGATGCCATGGTTTAGCAATTTGTGTGTGATGTTTGGAGTTTTGTGTGTGCAGTTTTGAAAACAACGTACAGTTTTGAAAAACGTGTTTTAGCAATCGAAAAAACTGTAAAACCCATTTTTATACACTTGCTTTTATGTGATCTTGTTGTTTAAACCACTTTAACCCTTTAATTCTTTTATTCCTTTTATTTGTGTTTATTTATATTGACAGTGCATGATGTCGTATTATACGGTGGCCCTGAAGTGCAAAACACAACCGCAAAAGAGAAAACACAACGGCAAATCAGAAAACACAACCGCAAAAGAGAACACACAACCGCAAATAGGAAAACACAACGGCAAATCGGAAAACACAACGGCAAATAGGAAAACAAAACTGCAAAAGAGAAAACACAATGGCAAATCAGAAAACACAACGGCAAATGAGAAAACACAACGGCAAATAGGAAAACACAACGGCAAATCAGAAAACACAACTGCAAAAGAGAAAACACAACGGCAAATCAGAAAACACAACCGCAAAAGAGAAAACACAACGGCAAATAGGAAAACACAACGGCAAAAGAGAAAACACAACTGCAAAAGAGAAAACACAACCGCAAAAGAGTTTCTTGTTTTCTCTTTTGCCGTTGTGTTTTCTGATTTGCCGTTGTGTTTTCTCTTTTGCAGTTGTGTTTTCCTATTTGCCGTTGTGTTTTCTGATTTGCAGTTGTGTTTTCTGATTTGCCGTTGTGTTTTCTCTTTTGCCGTTGTGTTTTCTGATTTGCAGTTGTGTTTTCTCTTTTGCCGTTGTGTTTTCTCTTTTGCCGTTGTGTTTTCTGATTTGCCGTTGTGTTTTCTCTTTTGCGGTTGTGTTTTCCTATTTGCCGTTGTGTTTTCTGATTTGCCGTTGTGTTTTCTCTTTTGCGGTTGTGTTTTCTGATTTGCAGTTGTGTTTTCCGATTTGCCGTTGTGTTTTCTGATTTGCCCTTGTGTTTTCTCTTTTGCAGTTGTGTTTTCTCTTTTGCCGTTGTGTTTTCCGATTTGCCGTTGTGTATTCTGATTTGCGTTGTGTTTTCTCTTTTGCGGTTGTGTTTTCTTTTGTTGTTTGTTGTTTTTCTCTCTTTTGCGGTTGTGTTTTCCTATTTGCCGTTGTGTTTTCTGATTTGCCGTTGTGTTTTCTCTTTTGCGGTTGTGTTTTCTGATTTGCAGTTGTGTTTTCCGATTTGCCGTTGTGTTTTCTGATTTGCCCTTGTGTTTTCTCTTTTGCAGTTGTGTTTTCTCTTTTGCCGTTGTGTTTTCCGATTTGCCGTTGTGTATTCTGATTTGCCGTTGTGTTTTCTCTTTTGCGGTTGTGTTTTCTCTTTTGTTGTTGTGTTTTTCTCTTTTGCGGTTGTGTTTTGCACTTCAGGGCCACCGCAGGTATTATTATCTATTCCATCTTTATTTATTTATGTTGACTTGACATCATGATGGTTTTCTATACATTTACTGTGAACTACTCGTGGATCCTTCAGGTTCACTCAACAGAATCACATGAGCACCCACAGGTGTGCTCTTTGGTATTTTGGATTCAATGTAGAGTAGTAGTGGTAGTAGTCCTTCAGAGTAGACACGTTTAGCTTTAATGACAGCTTTGCACACTGTTGGTATAATCTACAATCAACAAATCAACCATTTCTTACAGAGAAATGTAGGAACACAGCCCTTGCTCACCAAGCCAGGACAGGCCTCGAACAAGGGATCTCCAATATTGAAGTATTTATGACTTTTGGGTAAACAACAACCTGAACAGATACACATTCTTTCAGAGAACTTTTGGCGCCATTCCCTTAAAAGGCGTTAAGAGAAGAACCCGCCAGAATGCTCACCCCTCCCCAGGGTGTCCTGATTCACATCACACTGACACGGGAAGCCGTTAGTCAAGACACTTACGAACCTTTGATATTCTACAACTTATCCCTAAACAACCCCTTCACGGCTACTAAGCCCTGCTAAGAAGTAAGCTTCTTTGTGTTAAAGACACTGAAGTTGTTCTAAGGACCAGTATTCCTTCTCCAGAACAACACTTTCTCCTTCTTTCTCTATCTTCTTACATTTACATCTTCTAGCTGATATAACAACCAAAGAATCCCCTTTTGCTCTGCTCCATCCTGCTCTCCCCTTTTCTCCTGATAAGACGCCAGATGGGGTTGTAAATCTCAAATTCCTTTGTAAGGACTGATTTTCTGTGTTAACAAACTCAAAACTTCTCCTGAAAGTGAAAATGAACATTTAATCAAAGTCTGTGTACTGTATCCTTTTCCAGAACTCATTTCTGAATAATTTGATACAACTCTCATTTCTGTATGTTATAGTTTAAGCTAGTTACAATTTCATGCATTTAATCACAAAATGTTACATGGAGTCACATTGCCATCTTTTGGCGACAGTTAACGAAGTTCTTGCAGGAATCTTATAATTATCATTTGAAGTTGAATGTGGTTAAATTGATTAATCAACATGTTTTTCCACAGTATGTTATCTTCACTTTTTGCATGTCCTGTGTTACAGAAACTTAGGATAGTTTGTAGCGTTTCATAAGAAACGTTTATCACTCTGTTAAGTGTAACATGGTAATCCTGTTTAATATGTTTTGATGAAAACCGATTTTTGAACATAATGAGAAAAGTATGTGTCTATCGCGCATAATATTTAAAACCACACAAACCACGTTAAATTCGTTTAATTCGCTCCCGAATGAAAATAATCAAAGTCTAAAGTGAAGAGGCCCGCCTGCCAGAAACACGCCCACTCAAATGCATTTGATAAGAGTATTGATCTCGGCGCCTCTCTTCACTTCATTCGTTTTCTCTTCATCTTTTCACTTCATCGTCTTCACTTCATCGCTTCCTCTCCTATCCTTCACAGTTTCTTCACACTTAGTAACTTTTTAAGTATTTTCCTTTTAAGAACTCCAGTTGCGTTTTTCGGCACATGCTTTTCCATTGAATTTGAATTTTGCTTTTCAGCTATTCTTATACGTTTTGCATTCATTCTTCAAGTGATTATCTCAATTACCTTGTTTTACGTTTGCGTATTTTTACTCGAGTAACTTTTTCTTCACAAGATTTTTATTTTTAACCTCATCCCGAGTTTGACGATTTTTAAAAGTTGCATTCAGGAACGCCTCGGTTTTTCCTGAATTCTGTCTTTTTGCAACGCTTCAGACAACATCTTTCTTTCACGCGTTGATAATAATTTAGGAAGCAAGATCGAACGGCCAACGAGATTGTTTTCAACTTTATTATAAGCGAGTAACTACAGTCATCAGACGGAGCTACTATCCGACCTATAACGCCTCTATCACCAAGAACCACCGGGTCCAGAGCTGCCAGAGACTCACTGAAGTTGCTCTCAGTGTTGGTGTCTTTTTGCCGAACTAAAGACTCTGTAGCCACGGTAACGGACGTTTGAGGACCGCCTAGAACCATCGCCAAGGCCGCCACTCCACGCCACTGCGTCCCCGCTAGCATCGTCTCGTTGGGAGGCTGTGTCCAAGGTCTGCTGGTGCCGCCACGAGGTTCGGGTCCGCCGAGCACGTCCGAGCCTGATCCATGCTGCAGAGAAAGTAGGCAAAACTCACCCACCAACCGCAGCCGTTGTGATAAGAGTTGATGTCGGATAGAAGGCTCAGCTGATTTAATTTTGATTCTAATCTATGTTTGCTAAATAAGCGGTTTTACACATAGTCCACATCTACGTGTTTCTAACCTCTATTTACAAACACAAACACATACTCTCTCATTATCGTCAACTACAGTACCATTGAGTTATCTACATTAATGTCCATATATATTATTGTATTTTGTGTATTCATCTACCTCCATTGATTATTCATATTCATATGTTAACTCATTAATCTCTAATAAATCCTCATTTATCGCCAAGTCGTTGTCTGTGTATATCTCTTCTGATACAGGAATTAAGATCAATGTACGGAAGAATTTAACAACCCAGATAATGAGATTAATTCATAACTGATAAGTGTACTGATCAATTAATAACTGACCTGCGTAGTTATTATTATATTACAGTAATTTCCTCTAATTTTTGAGGTGGTGCCCCCTATTATTAATAAATGTTATTGTAGGAACATTTATTACGAGGTATTAATATCATATTCCCCTACAGAAATAAAGACAAAACACTGAATTAGAAGTGTGTTCAATCTTGTAAGTGATTCCTCTGCCTTTATTTTCTATCATCTCTGACGTTCTTTTACCTAAAAAGTAAAGAAAATGATTTGAAGTTCTGATGTGATTTCACTGCTCTGGAAATCAGCTTTCCTGTGCTGATGCTGCCCTCTAGTAACCCCCCTTCTTACATACAGATGCAGTCAGGAAGTAAGTGGCAGAATTACACTCCTACTAGACTACTGCACAGTAACCAGTGACCACAAAATACTTCATTGTCCCCAGACCACAGCCAAAGATCTTACATTTTACTTTTTGTTGACTTCTTAATTATTTGTACCTTCTTGTGAATTTGGCATCAAGTCAAGTTCTTTTATTCTTCATGTAAAAAACATTTATTTTTTAAACTTTTGTTGCCTTTACATTGTCCAGGTTCCTTCATTGTTTCTTAGCATCTGTTGTCAGTTGGTCCTGGTGTGTTGCTGTACATCTTTTTTCAGTCAAATGTTTCCACTGAAGTGCAGTGTACTGTGGAACTACAACTACCACTGTACAGAAAGTGGTCCTGGAGATGTTTTACATGGGCGCCACCTTAATCACAAATGCCACCTGGTGCAAACTAAAATTTCTTGGTGTTAGAATTAAAATGCAGAGCGGTACATACTTCTCCCTGGGCTCATCCTCCCAGAAAGCTCTGGTGAAAACATGTTTTCATTCCACCAGTATCTACAATCTATCAACAAGTTTAAGTTGTTTTAATAGTTGTTCTTGTTGTTTTATTATGGTTTTTTTAATTAATTTATTTATTTTTTGTTTAATATATTGTATTTGTTGCATCTTAATATGTTGTGATTGGCTGCTACCTTGGCCAGGTCTCTCTCGTAAAGAGATTTTGAATCTCAATGGGACTTCCTGGTTAAATAAAGGTCAAATAAAAAAATAAAAGTTCACAAAATATGGACTTCAGTTAGAATATCATACACCAGTGAACCAGGTTACAGCAGTATTGTCTTAAATATTAAAAGAAAACAGTATTATTCAGCAGCAGCAGCAGCAGCAGCTGTTTCCTGCAATGCAGTGTGTGCTGTTGTGCTTCTGGTAGTTTGCTAAAGTATCCTGACCCCTCAACAAGCACATGACTCAGAAAGAAATGGGGAAACTACACCCCCTGCTGTCCAACATTGAT
>JAWZSL010000117.1:273171-292483 GCA_034769285.1 Lutjanus argentimaculatus
AGAAAAACTCCAGATGATCCTCATCGGAAGAAGATGAGTCCCTGTGCCTGGTCTGCATAGAGCCATTTGGAAACAGCCGCCCAGGAGAAACATGGGTGCAGTGCATGATATGCAAAGGATGGGCACATGAAGAATGCACCCCTGGCAATTCAGTCTACATATGCCAAAACTGCAACTCAGATGAGGAGTCTGACTAGTGAGCTCAGGTTTTGTTTGAGGTTTTCTTTTGTCCCAGGACCAGTTTAAGTGACAGTTTCATAATGCATGTTTCATAATATTTCATTTTATTTCATGTTATTTCATAAGACGCATGTGCTCCTGGCAATTCAATCTACATAAGCTATGCCAAAACTGCAACTCAGATGAGGAGTCTGACTAGTGAGATTTTCTTTTGTTCCAGGACCAGTTTAAGTGTCAGTTTCGTAATGCATGTTGCATAATATTTCATGTTATTTCATGTTTCATGTTATTTCATGAGTAATAAAAGTGAATTATTGTCATTTATTCACTTTCAATTAAAAAAATAACAACAACAATAATTTTGTCCTTATTTTATTGGTTGCAAAATCCAGTGTGACATCTTACCCCACATAGTGTGACAACTTACCCGTTGGTGGGGCAACTTGTCACATGGTGACAATCTCCATTAGACTGCTTATAACTCTGCACTGACACAAGATATGAAAAATGACATGAATACAAAATATATACCTGAGATTTTTGGTCTTTGATCTGGTACATATTTTTTTTTTATATATGATGTTTTGATTCCAAGATATATATATGAGTGTAAAAAGTGTGACAATATGCCCCGGTCTCCCCTATATATTAAATATTTACATCCAAAGTGGATGGCTATTCAACATATAGGCCAAAGATTTGATTGGTTTGCAGACATTTGCTGACTGTTTTATTCTGGTGACAGCTTCTCCGAATCTGGCACTGCCGCCGTTATGGTTTCTGCTGCGGTGGTTGCTTTTGCTGCTGCGTGGGACCTTGTGCCAACTGCATTGCTGCCCTTTGCCCCTCCATGAACTCCGCCCTCATTCCTCTGCCAGTTGCTGCATGAACTTCCTTCGGGCTATTTTGCTGCTGGTGCACTCTTTGAAGAGGATGTGGGCATTGATCCCAGCCAGGTTGAGGATTTTGTAAAATACAGCCACTGGCCATCTCCGTGTACCGCCTTTCACAGAGTATGCCCTTGCCATCTGATCTAGGACATCCACGCCGTACTTGGTGTTGTTGTAGTAAATCACCGACTCCAGCTTTGCCTTCAGCCCATTGGTGATGCCCACATTTGTGTGCAGAGTGCTCAGGATGCACACATTTTTCCTCGGCTTACCCTGGTAGATGGTGAGTGTCGCATCGCCACATTTCAGCACCTTCATGCTGAACAGCTCTGCTTGCTCTTTCGCAGAGGGGGGCATCTCACGTTTTGTTTTCCTCAGGGTGCCAACCAGGCTGGTCTTCTTGGCCTGCAAGGTGGTGGGCAGTTTTAGAGAAGTGAAGAAATTATCTGTCGTGATATTTCTTCCCTTCCTGAGGAATGGCTCTGCCAGTTTCAGCACCACGCTCTCTCCCACGAGCTGACCTCTGCTCCGCATCTCCTCCTTTCCCAGATACGGAGCCCCGTTCAGCATGTATTTGCTTTCGACATCCGCAGCCAGCCAAAATTTGAGGCCAAATTTATCTGGCTTATTCTCCATGTACTGAATAAATTTGCACCGGGCCTTGGTAGGGAACAGCTGCTCATCTATTGTTATGTTGACACCGGGCTTGAAACAGACTATGCTGTTCTCGACAAACTTGTCCCAGATAGCCGACACCAGAGCAAACTTGTCATCCTGCAGAGGCACTCTGGTCTCCTTCTTGTCGAACTGCAGGAATCTAATGATCTCCTTGAAGCGCTGACTGGCCATGGTTTCCTTGAAAAAGGGGAAGCCCCATTTTTTCCGACAACAGGTTGTCCACGTCCATGTTTTTTGCGCCCTGTGCTCCATGGACATACAACAGGGCTATGAAAGCTTTCAGTTCAGCCACTGTCAGGTCCCATGAGCTGTCAAGGCTGTGAGTGCATCTTCGATGTTGCGCTTGGCATATGCTGAGGGGCCAGCAGCTTCAGTCAGGACATTTTGGCTCTGCCTTCTCCCTGGACGTTCAGTTGGTTGAAAGACCGTCCACACCGTCCCATCTTTCCCCTTTTTCACAGCCGCCCCTGGGCGAGATGACTTAGCTGGGATCCCAGCTGGCTCAGCAGCAGGTACTGGTTTGGGAAGACCTAGAACAACAACAATTTAGCCTTAGATAGCAATACATATAGATAACAATATCATAATGATAATAATAATAGCACCAGCGGAACTAGTGAATAGCCCAAGAGGAGCTAATGCAGCACAGCGCAGGACAGCAGAGCTTATCTGGATCCGTACTCTTTCATGAAAGTAGCTGCCTCTTTTTTCTCAGTATGGACTCCAAGTCACTCTCTGATGAAGATGAAGTATTTTCATCCCAGGACAAGTAGCTGTCACTTTCCACCTCGGGCAGCTCCCCTGCATCAGAATCGTCGCTGTCTGTTCTATCTGTATCTGTCTGTTAGTCTATCTTCCTATCTTTGTGGACGGATTGTAGGAGTTTTAGTTCTGGTGCTGCTTATCTACACACTGCTGTTCCTGCCCAACATCATTTGGTACCTGTCAGAGGTAAATCGATATAACTTTACAGTCGACACCCTGACTCTAGTCTTATTTCAGTTGAGTCCTCTTGCAGACTTGACTCTGTATGTTTTCATGAGGAAAGGGACCATAGACAAGCTTTTGTCCTCTGTGTGTTGTTGCAGAATGGACAGTGATGATACCAACAGTTCATCAGTATGAATGATGACAACATTTACACAGTCAGCTTCATGTAGGCAGAGAAAGAGGGAGAGAGAGAAAGGAGAGAAAACACAAGGAGAAATGTAGACAAATAGAAAGAATAGAGACCAGACACATACTGTCATCTACTGATACGACTTCCAATAAGACACCTGACTGTAGATAAAAGGATGTTGGGAAATGTTTTGGTCAACTTGTTCTGGTTCACTGTGATGGCTTCAACAAATGTAAATACAGTATGTTTTTTATTAGTTTGTGAACTATTTGTTGATGTATATTATTATTACCCTTTAACCAGACTGTTGTTTGTATGTTTAACACATGGACAACATCTTAACAGGTCATTAGGACTTTTTTTCTTTTTTGGTATTTTAATTTAGTATTGTTTTTTCTTAGTTCTAAATAATTTTTGTATATTCAAAACTGTTTTGCTTTTTGTCGTTTTAAAAAAAAAAAAGCCTGTAGGGGATCGCGTGACCCGTTACATGTGTGCGTGCATGACAATTTGACTATTTGTCCACAGCTGATTTCACATAAAACTGGATCTATCATCCTTTTTTTTTTTTTTTTTTTTTTTTTTTGGTGCACATTTAGAATAAAAAGAATATTCTTTTTGGGTTTCCTGGCAGAGATCTGTACTTTACTGAGTGACCTCTTCTAGTTAAGTTTTATTTTTAATCTTTTTCTGGCATGCTAGTTTTTAGGATGTGATTCAGAGCAGGTATTTTACAACAACTGTTGTTTGGATATGGATAAAATCTTATATCACATGTGTATGTGAATTTACATTTTTACAATTGTATGTTTTCTTGAAATCCCATTTAAAAATCTGTTTCTAGACAAAAATGTGAATGTCTGTGTTTGACTGACTCACTGAATTAAACCTGATATGAACACAATGAATGAGGACAGTTTCTCTGCTGGTTGACAAATCTGTTACCAGGAGCTGTGATATAGAAAAACTTGACATCATGGTGGGTTCACACTTGAGTGAACATTAACATTTTTGCAACTTTATTAAGAGCGAGCAACACATTTCGCCTGTGGCTTCTTCAGGTTTCCTCAGCAGAAACACATGAGCACTCACAGGTGTGCTAAATATACATGGGTCACATGACTAATTATCACAGTTATTTCATTTTTCTTTTTCAACAACTGTATATCTGTGTACAAGGAACCCACACAAACTAATTGGCTTGTTCAACAAGTATATGGAAATTATAGATGTGGAAAATGTGCTCATTGTTCAAATACATTTGACACCAAAACATTCAATCACCCACATTCAGGAAAGAAATATGGCATCAAAGAATTCATTAAATGTCTCTCTACACATGTCATTTACATTTTGAAATGTCCTTGTGGTTTAATTTATGTGGGCCAAACAAAACGTCATCTCAAACTGAGAATTGCTGAGAATAAGGCAGCCATTAGAAATGTGAACATGGATTATGCCATTGCTAGACATTACAAGGAGAAAAAACGTCTGTCACTTCCCTCAAATTTGTTGAAAAAGTGCAACCTTATCCAAGAGGGGGTAATCTGATCAACCTACTTTTAAGAAGGGAAGCATTTTGGATCCATGAATTGAATATACTTGAGCCATATGGACTTAATGAAACACAGGATTTGAGTTCTTTTCTGTAATATAAGTATTAACTTATATCTCTCTCCACAAACTTGGATCCACGGGTTTAGACATGAGCCACTAGGCCCCTCAAACAGTAGAGGGACAGAAGTAGGACCTGCAGTCTATCTCTTTTAAAATCTGTAACTTTAGTCATCTACATAATGGTATGAGGTTAAGTTACATATTATTCTTGTAACACTTGTAACCCTTTATGACTCTTGCTTTGTTTTTTGTTTTTTGTTTTTTTGATTTATGTAATTTTATGTGAATTTATTATGCTTTTTGGATAAACTGAAAATTATCTTTTGAAAAATGTTTTTGAAGAATGTTAAAGAAAAATGTTGAAAAAGAAAAAATGAAATAACTGTGATAATTAGTCATGTGACCCATGTATATAGCACACCTGTGAGTGCTGCTGAGCGAACCTGAAGAAGCCACGGGTGAAACGTGTTGTTCGCTCTTAATAAAATCACAGTAATTCATTTTCAGTGCGCGGTGGTTTATGTTGATGATTTTATTTGAAAATGTGTTATTTCTTAAATGTCTGCCAGAGTTAAGAGAGAAAGAAATTTATTGTAACCATAGACGGGTACAGTACAGTAAACCGAACGCTGGTCCGGCTGGTCCTGAATAGAAATTCACTGCAGCTTTCTTTTATACCCAGTGAGGCTGCTCATTTTGTGAAGCTTAGCTTTTTAGAAAGTCTCCAAGGTTTCCTGTATTTCAATTTAGAGAGGAGGAGGGAGAGGTTATAGCTCAAGCATATCTCTTTGTAACTGAAATATCCTATTCTTCGAGATTAAACAAACTGTTTGTTTGAGTCCTCAGTAGAGACCTTGAGAAACAGTTTTCCAGAAACAAGCTCCACAAGAATACCATATAAGTGGACTCAAGGGTTATGGGGACCGTAGACCTGACCTTACACCTGCATATAAGGACACTGATGTCTAAAGGGGACAAGAGATCATAAAGAACTTATTTTAGTGCAGAGCAATGTGTATACATGAGTAAATATGAGAATTCCTCCAAAGGGACACTATGTTGTATGATGAGTATTTATCCAAGCTTTGTGTTCATTTAATAATAACAATATTAATAATAATAATAATATTTTAGATTTCACTGAAAAAGTGAGTTTAAAGGTTTAATGTTTGTTTACTTCAAATATTGGTTAAGCTAAACCAGTTAAATTCTATTTTCATGTGTGATACTTGTACCGTGTTAACATATGCTAAGCATACAAGTATGTTTTTTTAACAGAATTAATACTAATATTATTTGAGAATGTGAAAGTGACAATTGGAGAGCTGTTTGTAGATTCTACCCCGCCATCTCCAGTGCACACACAGGACTCAGGTGAGAAGCCATCTGGCTATCATGATCAGCTACGGGTTGTTTTGACTGAGGTCGTACAGTGTAAATCTCATAGTGATATTCCAGGCAAAGTTTTCTATCTCCATTTGTGTGTAACCACAAGGAAACACTCAATTGATGCATATTTGAACAGCACTTACAAAACTGGCAGAGAGGACCTCAGAGGCATGTGCACAGTGTTGATGCTCAGTTAATACAGTTTGTGTCACACTTTAATGACAGATAAATTCTTTGGATGATCTAATTGGATGGATTGCAAACTAGAGCTTGATGTTCAGTTTAACCAATTTTGTTACTTTATCCTTAAAAATT
This sequence comes from Lutjanus argentimaculatus, assembly GCA_034769285.1. Classification (NCBI taxonomy): domain Eukaryota; kingdom Metazoa; phylum Chordata; class Actinopteri; order Lutjaniformes; family Lutjanidae; genus Lutjanus; species Lutjanus argentimaculatus. The sequence goes on from JAWZSL010000117.1 coordinate 279,361, forward strand.
GTATCATGCAAATCTGATAGGCATGGACCAAAAAGTAGAAAGAAGTAGGTCTACGAGGGGCTGAGCTGGAAAAGCAAGTAGCAAAGTGTGGTGGACACACTTGTGTTGTTGCACTCGGCCAAATATATCTGCTATGGGCTGAATCTATGGATCTTTCCGACTTGTTTAACTCACCAAAATTTGTGCCTTAACTTTCTGCCTCATCACCAATGAAACCATCAAACTTGACATGAATCATTTAGCGCTAAAACACAATTTGTACCAGTTCCAGTGGGGGTGTCCCTGGTGGCCTTGAGGTTTAAGGTGCTGATCCAACAAATTCTCAACAGCCTGGTCACTGGCCCTAGTGGTAATCTATAATGTTGTATGTACCCTCTAGAGACAATTTTACATGTGCAGGACTCTGCAGTCAAGTTAGCTCTAATAAATATGCAACACCCAACTAAACTTTCAAAATAAAGGCACAAAAACTACTTAGTTGGTTTAGGAAAAGATCATGGTTTGGGTTAAGTTACAAGTTATGTAATTTATGTTATGTACGTCAACATTGACCACAGGATTTTCAAACGGGACCCAGGAGACCAAACCTTGGTCTCTTTGATAAAAGTCCTGTGTTTGTTTGATCCATCCATACAACCAACCATCTCGATATATGGACTTTCCTCTTTAAATCTCCCTAGTGTTCCTCTGTGTAGATGAGCTCAAAATGAAGGCAGAATCATTGCCTCCCACCCCACTTTGTCACCCTGGCCATCAATTGTTTTAAGTTACAGATCACTGTATCTCAGTTTCCTTGTAAATCTGTGTGCATGTGTGTCATCATGGCAAAATGTAGTCCTGGAGACACCTACTGTAGCTGGAACCACCACAGAACTTTTTTTCAGGTGTTTATATGTCTGTCTGTGGACAGATATTTTGAACACCATAATGTTCACAACTACATGCCACACCAGCGGGTAAAACAATCCATGGCTCTCCATTGACTTGTATTGCATGACCGTGCCTTTTGTCACTTTCGGTGTGCTGGCAAACAACAGAAAAATGTCGGCAACCTGCTTTTTACTGAGCAGTGGAGTTAAAATCTTCATATCTGCAGCAGCAGGGTGGGAAAATTTATAGGTATGTGTTTGATATGTTGATGTCAACACACAAGACAGAAGCATAAACAGTTCTAATGAGTCTAATGGAGCTTTTCTTTTGTGGGCTTACTTTAGTCAGTCTGTTTATTTGGAAGGGAATTACATGTATTGGCTAATCAACCACATCCACATTGAACTACATTACAGCCATGTTAGTGTTGTTTTGCATCATTAATACTTCATGTTAAAGTGTTATTGTTGAGCTTTTAGTGGGAATTCAGTGGAAGGAAAGACAGGAAAAATAGGTTTACTTTAAAGGAAGGAATCTGTCTGTTTGTGTGTCCTTCACATACAGATGAGGACAAAATCATTAGCCCCCCATGAAAATTTCTTTTTTTTTTTTTTTTAAGTATTTCCCAAGTGCTGTTAAACAGAGCAAGGAATGGAACACAGCTTTTCCAAACATCCTAGTTTTATTTTGGATGCTTAAATTATTTTATTTTGCACACAGAAACAAAATTATTTCACAAAAACCAAAAACTACCAGGGTCAAAATTATTTGACCCCGATGCTAATAGTCAGCTGTGTATCCCTTTTGCTGGATAACTGGATAACAGCCTGCAGTCATTTGTTGTAGTTTTCAACAAGTCTCAGACATGTCTCCTGAGGAATCCTAGCCCATTCTTCTTTGGTGAATCTCTCAAGCTCCTCCAGATTTGATGGTCTTCTGGCATGGACCTTGGTCTTCAGTTCACCCTGCAGATTTTCAATGGAATTCAAGTCAGGGCTTTGTGCAGCCCAATCAATAACCTTCACTTTGGTCTTCTGGAGGTAGTTAAACCTAGAAAACACAACGGCAAATAGGAAAACACAACAGCAAAAACGGAAAACACAACGGCAAATCAGAAAACACAACGGCAAATCGGGAAAACACAACTGCAAAAGAGAAAACACAACGGCAAATCAGAAAACACAATGGCAAAAGAGAAAACACAACAGCAAATCAGAAAACACAACGGCAAAAGAGAAAACACAAACGGCAAATAAGAAAACACAACGGCAAAAAGGAAAACACAGCGGCAAAAGAGAAAACACAACGGCAAATAGGAAAACACAACGGCAAAAGAGGAAAAAAACAGCGGCAAAAGAGAAAACACAACGGCAAATCAGAAAACACAACGGCAAAAGAGAGAAAACACAACGGCAAATAGGAAAACACAACGGCAAATCAGAAAACACAACCGCAAAAGAGAAAACACAACGACAAAAGAGAAAACACAACAGCAAAAGAGAAAACACAACTGCAAATCAGAAAACACAACCACAAAAGAGAAAACACAACGGCAAATCAGAAAACACAACGGCAAAAGAGAAAACACAACGGCAAATAGGAAAACACAACGGCAAATCAGAAAACACAACCGCAAAAAAGAAAACACAACGACAAAAGAAAAACACAACAGCAAAAGAGAAAACACAACTGCAAATAGGAAAACACAACAGCAAATCAGAAAAACACAACGGCATTAACCAAACCGGAAAAGGTAGGTACCCTCGGGCGAAATGAATCGTCGCTGATTGGACGAAAGTTCTGGTCCGTCCTTTGAATTGGAAAGAGGGGGTTTGTTTTCATGTTTCCAAAACATGAGCGCCACAAACGACGAGGTACGCGCTGCTATTAAACAATATTTTGATGCCGGGCATGCATATGATGTGATACTGGATATGCTGTTGACATTTCACAATGTAAACATGAGTCTGCGTACGCTGAAGACGCGTTTAAAAGAAGCAGGGCTGCACAGAAGACGCAACTATTCCCCACTCCCTGAGGTGAGGCGTGCCATTCTGAGAGAGCTGGAAGGACCAGGTAAACTCTTCGGTTATCGGACTATGTGGCAAGTTCTCCAACAAAAACACAGGCTTCGCGTTAAACGTGATGTCGTAATGAGGCTACTTAAACAACTGAATCCATGAGGGACGGCTTTGAGAACACGCAGTAGGTTTACAAGATGCACGTATCACTCCATGGGTCCAAACTACATATGGTATGTAGATGGCATGACAAACTGAAGCCATTTGGCCTGGCACTCTCAGGATGTATAGATGGCTTTTCGAGAAGAATCATGTGGCTTGTTTGTGGACCAATGAACAATAATCCATCTGTCATCACTCACAATTACATTAATTGTGCCAAGAGTATTGGTGTGGTTCCAATGAGATTGAGAACTGACCTCGGACCTGACCTCTGCAAGCTTTCACTTGTTGTGTATGCCTGAAGGAGGTCACAGACCGAAAGCTTGCAGAAATTAAATTAATGATTGCACAACGTTGTGAGTGTGCGGTTGCTGTTTTTTTTTTTTTTTTAGTGTCTAAGTTCAGCTCAAGTACCTCTCAGAAGAATCTTGCCCACAGATGAGCCGTGGCTTTTTTTCACAATTGAATACATTTTGACATAAATTCTGATTGTATAATCTCATGCCTATAGGTAAAGTAGATTGTTTATATGGGATCATACAGACAACATTTCATAGTGTACAGAAATTTGTTGTGATGTCAAAAAAGGAGAGATCATCATGATTTGGACTTCTCCCCTAAAAATCTTGCTTTCACATTGTAAGAAACGGAAGTGTGCTAAACAAAGCACAATCATTTATTTGAGCACTAAGTACACAAAGGAAAAACAGACAGATAAGCCGGATGGTATTTGAGGGTCAAATGGAGCATAACCTGAGCTGCTAATTACTGAACCTTTATGGTTTCAAACAGCTGATTAGTTTCATTAGTACTAGCTGGTTACTCTAGGTAATTATGTATAATGAATAGAAATAAACCAGGGAGCTCAAATATGTTTCACTATGTCAAAAGGTACATAAGACAGAACTTTCAATTGAATCTCGTGGACATGCTCATGTAAAAGTTAAATATTTGTCTTTAACAAAGTTTACTCAGTGTCAGACTGTACTTCATGATTTACACACTTACATGTATTTTGTGGATCATAAAAGTGATGGAACCTAAAATTGGCTAGTATTGTTCAATACATTAAAATGTTTTGTCCAGCATTTCCCTGAAGGGGACAAAAAGAGGACATAGCAACTGAAGACTGCACTTTTACAATCTAATCCAGTAAGAATGCTCCTCAATCCTGCTATTTCAGAAATACCTGGTGGCACTGTCTCACAATGTGTCAGTGGCTGCAGTGATATGCAATTGGTAATACTGATTGAATGTTGGATTAGTTAAAAACTAAACTATTACATTTTTGGATGATTGTTGGCAAAAAAAAAAAAAAAAGGTTTTAAATATTACCGTTGAATGGCAATGTGGTTGTGGTCTATAATGTACCATTTGAGGTACTCCTCCACGAGTGTATGCTTCTCACAAGCTTTGACATGTCGGAAGCATCCAGCTGTTTGGAACATTGTGCTGTTTTGCAAAATTAGATTTTGCAAAGACTCCTCCGATTCTGCTTCCTGGACCTATTTAAAAGACATTTATTATAAGGCCAACCCCAAAATATCCATGCTTGTTTACTCTTCTCCTTGATGAATACAAATCTAGCATTTAAAAAAAAGATGAAATGACTTTTACATCTCGTTGAAAGTGGAAATAAGTGGAAGTGGATATCTGTCCCTTTTAAATAAGTACAACTTATCATCTCTTGAGTGTAGTCTTACTTTCAATTAATGAAATAATTTTCAGGTGTCCTCTAAATTCCTTCCTTGAGTCAAAATAATTTTCTACCTGATGTAGAGCTCTCCGTATTTCCTCATCTTTTACATCTTCCACAGTGGCGCTGAAACTTGGCTTCCCTATTATGTGGTTGACAACCAGAGAGGAAATGTGGTGCTGGTCCTCCATGTATGACGGACACAGCAATCATCTTGCCTGCAAGATAGTACTAATCTTCCCTGACAGCTGTTATAGAGAGTACAGAATTATCATACATAATTACCGTCTATATCAGTGAAGGATTTTAAAAAAAGAAAATTATCTAAAACTTCTCATTTTAAAATAACGACAAAAAAAACCCACCTGTGGGATTGTACACAAGATAGCGTTCTTCTGGAGGTCCATCAAAGATGGGACGATTTCTCAGGTGATTCATTAGAAGTGTGAGGAATTCTTGCCTCGGCCCACCTGTGTCCAACCCTTCTTCAAAGGACCCTGCATCATCTGTGAACTTCACAAAGATGTCACTGTTTTCGGAGTATGAGCTGCTTCGAAAGCCTCTTACTGCTCCATCCCATACATCAGATCTCGATATACTGAACCTGCTGACTTTCTTGTAGTCAATTGCAAGTGCCAAATTTGCAATTATTTCAGAGGCCTGCACACTTGTGGGTCTACAAAAAAGCAAGAAAAACTTATTTTAGACATTAAAATAGATTCAAAGCACAGTAGCTACTTTACTAAACAAAAATCTTTCATTCTATATTCATAGACTATATCCTGACATGTAATTGACACGAGAGACACTGATAAGTTAATCTCTAAAAGAATGAGCAAGTTTTTTATTCTTATTAACTTAATTCCAATGGACTCTCTTCAAACACACATCTCAACAACTGGACCTGATTCAAGTAGTTACAGGCAGAGAATGTCAGATTGGTTTTCGTTTTAGTGAGTCCTCACATTTGTATAATTCAATATTGGACAGAGTAGAGAGCTTGTTAATTTTCTACTTGTGTCTATATGACTCACTCAGATTCTTTTGAGGGCATGTCCTTTGTTTCCTCAAGAACGAGAACTTCATCTTCATCATCGTCAATGACGATATGTGCAAAGAGGTTGGTGTACTTCCTGCAAAAGAAAGACATTATGTGCACACAATGTAATTATAGACACACATAAATGCATATCCAATCAAATCAAACCAATCAAATTGTTGACGAGCTCTTCCATCTTAAACTCAATATCTAACCTTTGTCAGGAGAGAAATGTGTTTACCCCTCAATAATGTTTCTGATATTTTGTCTACCAATCTATATATAATTACACAAAACACACCTGTAACAGGAGCTCTCGACATCAAGACATCTGGAGGTACTTGGAAAGTATGCTCCTCATCCAAGTGTATAGTCTGAAAGTTAAGAAATGTAGAAACAGGATATTCAATAAAATGACAACATAATTATGTAACAAACTCTATGGATTACTTAAAGGGGATAGTTCAACATTTTGGCAAAGTTGTCTATTGCAATAATAATGAGTAGGTATATTACCAATGCCTGTTGTTTTGAGAGTCCTGAAGCACAGATGTGAGCTGCTCAGTGAATACAATGGAGCTGTACAGTATAGGTCGCTCTAAACTAATCAAATACACAATCCTACAATTCCAAAATGCTCTTATGGACAAGGTGTGTTCACAAAGCACTATGCATCTCTGCCTCCGTGCTCTCAAAACAAAAGGCACTGATATTTACAGGGAATATACCTGCTTATATGACTAATGATGATTAATGCAATAACCAAAATTGCCAAAATATTCAACTATCCCTTTAAGGAGGTTAGATAATAAAGAACAGGACATGACGTTCAGTGGACACACTTTCACATTCACATTTCCCTGTTTACTTTTATTCTTGCTAATTTAAGTGAAATGTGGTAAAAATTGCCAATTCAAAAAAACTGCATGACGCAAATATATGGCATGATTTAAGTAATTGACAAGAAAGAAAAAACGCATCATGCTAAAGTATTGAGTTAACTTTTCTCATATGTGCTTCTGTGCTTGAAGAGGATATCTGAAGTAATCTCTGATGCATCTACGATCATCTAACTCTTCATATACCCTTTCCATTTCTTAAGTCAGGCACATTCACAAAAGGCTTGTAGTTAACAGTCCATCTGAAGTGGCTTTATATTCCCCCTGAATGAAAAGCAAAGCTTAAAAACACACAACTGCAATAAACATAATACTATGATTATGAGTTTACTTCAATAGACTTTGGTCTAAAGGTATAAATGTAATCATAACATCAAAAACAGATGGTGGACGACAGCTCCTCTCTCTTTACTGCAGGATGGAGAGATATAGAGGATATTTTGTATCCACAGTCATCAGACTTTATAATTCTTCACTGAACGGTAGATGAGCTGCCAGAAGTGAATTTCCCTATGAGGATCAATTAAGTTATTGTTGTCTTATTAGACCATATAATAGTTACATTGATGGTGTCTATGTAAACATTTAGCTATTGTTTTGTTTCATATCTAAAGTCATGGAACAGTAAGGAAGATAAAGACTCTATGTAACTAATACTCCATTACCTGATGTACTTCAGTAGAGAGTGACAACCCCCAGCACCATTCCTGAGAGGGCAAAAAAGCATAAATCGCGGTGTACTCCAAAATTTATTGATGACATTGCAAAACCAGACAAACATTGATTTATTGAAGTAGCAATGCATTTGCGTATAGTAAACATAACAAGAACAACAAATTACAAAGCTATGACAATAGCGAATAAATATGTATGCAAATGCAGTAAAATCTAAATTTTCTATGGCACACACACACACACGCACACACACCAACTACTTACACCTTGTCAGGCTCTTTGTGTACAGGACTGCTTTTGTGGTGAGGTTCAAATGGCTGTAGTAAAGACCTAATTTAATTCAAATACAAGTATTTGTTTAGTACTGGTAGGCAGGCCGATGTCAAAAACCCACACAGGTTGAGGGCAGGTTAATCACAAAAATGATCACTCAAATATGTTTTAAATTACACTCACCAGTGTATCAGCTAGATCAAACTCTTTTGATGTTGTTTTTATCACAATCTCAGGGTTGGAGTCAAATCTGTCTGCCAAATCTCCAACTGAAAAACATGAAAATAAACTCACCTCAATGAACCTTTCCCAACGTTCTCTTATGTAAACTCTGTTCTTTTTTGCTGTTGTTGTGTTCTCTCGACACTATTGTAAATAAGGTCTTTTCCTCAATGGTCCTCGAGAAAAAAATAAAAGTTATAATAATTGCTTTAAGGGACAGCTAACACCTAGAGAAAGTGCTTAGATAACTCCAAGCTGGTTAACAGAATACGAACATGAATGCTGAATACACAGTAAGGAGCAACTAATAAAATCCAAGGGCCTTTTTCAAAAAACAGCTTGAGTATTGATCCGAAATTGAGGGAAAGTGCATTTTTTCTGTTTCAGAAAGGGAAGTAAACCCTCTTAAAAGTTAGTTCATTAAAGAATAATATTTACTTTGAAACGAAGGCCTTGTGTGTCAACATTCCACACACAAACAAAAGCCATAAAACATCTTATCCTTTGCAAAAGCAAGCTCTTCATCAAAGTCTATATAAGCTCTTCAAAAATGATTCCAGACTCTGATAAATCTGAAACACTTTTCACATTCCTTTTGTAATTATTATATGCTAAATATAATTACATTACCGATACATGTTTCAGACATTTTTCATTTGTGAATTCAGTGGCATTTCAGTGTCCTTGCGAAGCAAGTCAAACTACACAGGTTTTGAGTCTAATCTAGAGGATTGTTTGGCATTTTACATAATACTAGGTGTAGTGTTTTGTTAAAACTGTGAAGCAAAAAATGTGTAGTATAACTCTTTAAGTGATGACTGACCAACATATAGCATTATGGCAAATCAAGGCATCTTTGCACTGGACACAACTAGGTCATAACAACACAGTTTACCTTCCCCAAAGTCTTTTTTCGGGCAGATAAAAATGGTGATCCACTGATATGACTTGCCAATTTCTTCCTTGTATGCTTTTAGAGTAAATGGTCTTTGTGTCCCAGGGATATTAATAACTTCAGAGCCATCTGGATAAAGAAGGAGGAAAGGTTCTTCATCAAGGTCTTTGTTGAAGTCCCTCATTTTCCTCACTGCCTCATTAAGCAGATCTAGGGCAGTGATGTCAGGATGTGTAGAAAGGCTAATAGATTTCCCACGCTGTGGCTTGAGAACACCACCCTTCCCAATGGTCATCAAACCAATATTTATCTGCAAAATAAATAAATAAAAGTGGACTGTAAGTGGGTAATGTTTAAAGATCAATGTTTACTTAAAATGATCAATAATGCTATGTTACATGTCACACTTGGATACAAAATGGACAATTATTAACTCAAAATATCACTCAAAACAAGAGTGACCCACCCTTCACGTTGAAGTAGCCTTTATTGTCATTATACAATGAATTGTACAACTGAATTATGAGGTTAGAATGGAGGGTTAGTCCTGAGCCGCTGCAGGCAAACATAATTTTAAGTGCCCATCAAGCATGTCAAAAACCCAGTAAACAGCAGATTACTTTTCGATACAGGTAATTGTTAATACAATGATTTGCATGTCACGGTTACATGTTCATCATAATAAGAAACTACCAAATATGTACAAAAGTGAAAACAGGACAGTGTCATTATCTGAGTAATATGGTCGTGGCACAGAAGCCCATTATGCAAAAATATACTGGCCACCATAAAAATGACCCTATCATCAGGCTTACTTTTAGAGGACTGAGATGATGGAAGAATGTCAACAGCGAGTTAACAGTTGTTCATTCTCACTCTGAGCTATAACCAACTTACCTGGACTTTACATATTTTCTTTGCCTTCATTTTCCCACATGAAAAGTTTTGCCTCTCCTCTGCTTTTCTCTTTCTGTACTCTAGAAAGGTCCCTAGAGTAGGGGTTTGAAGAGTCTGTGATTCTACATGGTAGCAAAGGAAAAATATGTTACATTATACAGACACATAAATACAGCAGTAGTCTAATGTTTTACAGCACACAAGAAGCACATTTTGACAACACATTATCTTTTGTAAAATAGGGGTGCAGTTTTGGTGACACATGCAAACTGAAGCAAGAAAGTGAACAAATCTAAAAACAACACACACAATCTTTTCTTTCTGGCTTGCAAATTTTTAAACTAAACCCTTAAGATGCTTCATCTGTCTTCAGTTTCACTGCCTACTGTATAATCTGCATCAATACATCTTTCACTCCAAACGGCAAGATTCATGAAACACCTGTTGCCCTCCACCCCTAGGTGACAAAACGTGTCTTATCATGTCTTTAATTTATATGCACAAACACAGACTGTCCTGTCAAAGAGAAACTGTGCAGGATTTTTCCCATGGCTTTGCTATATTTTTTACCTTAATTAAAAGCTCCAGAGTAGTTGTAATACCGGTAGTTAACTAGGCTACATAACTTGTGACTTGTTACCGTGAGAATAGAAGCTCTCTGCCTTCCACTTGGCGTCTCATGGCTGAAAACCAGCCTTGCAACATCAGTGTAGGACTGCGACACAAACGCAGTCCGTAACCCGCAATCTTTTGTTTATGATTGTTAAGACTAACATTACACAAATACACACGTCGTATCATAGTATATGTTAAGCTATATAACATTATCCACCGCAACATGTATTGATTTTTCGCTTCGTTGTAAACAAATGCACATAGACAGCGGAAAAAAGCGACCAGACTTGCATAGTTTCCCTTTAACAAGTCGACCATAACCGTATTACATTTGTATGTGTATGTATACTGTAGCTTCCGCAAAGGAATTGTCGAGTAAGGTCTGGAAACTGACAGTTAGCTAACTTGCTCTGGTAAGGTAAGCTAACGTTACACCATCCAAAAGTAGCCTAACATAAACATTAACGTTACATCCGTTTACTTATTTGAAGGTCGCGCGTGAGCGTCGCCACTGTCTTCCTGCAGCCTTTTCCCACATTCACTGCAGAAGTTCGGTTTTTCCTCAAACTCTTTGCCACAATTTTGGCAATACATAGCGGCATGCTCCTCTGTGTTCCCGCTTGTCTGGCACACAGCAGAATTCTCTGCGTATAGGTCTGGCGGTGTTGTCTTTCCGGTTCAAAGGACGGACCAGTTCTTTCGTCCAATCAGCGATGACTCATTTCGCCCGAGGGTACCTACCTTTTCCGGTTTGGTTAATGCCGTTGTGTTTTCTGATTTGCCGTTTGTGTTTTCCTATTTGCCGTTGTGTTTTCTGATTTGCCGTTGTGTTTTCCTATTTGCCGTTGTGTTTTCTGATTTGCCGTTGTGTTTTCTGATTTGCCGTTGTGTTTTCCTATTTGCCGTTGTGTTTTCTGATTTGCCGTTGTGTTTTCCTATTTGCCGTTGTGTTTTCCGATTTGCCGTTGTGTTTTCTCTTTTGCCGTTGTGTTTTCCGATTTGCCATTGTGTTTTCTGATTTGCCGTTGTGTTTTCTCTTTTGCCGTTGTGTTTTCTCTTTTGTCGTTGTGTTTTCTCTTTTGCAGTTGTGTTTTCCTATTTGCCGTTGTGTTTTCTCTTTTGCCGTTGTGTTTTCTGATTTGCGGTTGTGTTTTCTGATTTGCCATTGTGTTTTCTCTTTTGCCGTTGTGTTTTCTGATTTGCCGTTGTGTTTTCTCTTTTGTCGTTGTGTTTTCTCTTTTGCAGTTGTGTTTTCTGATTTGCGGTTGTGTTTTCTCTTTTGTGGTTGTGTTTTGCACTTCAGGGCCACCGCATTATACACCTCTCCCTTCTTTCTCCAAACATACGCAACATCTTTATGACCAAAGAGCTCAGGTTTCATCTCATCTGACCAAAGGACACACTTCCGGTATGTATAATCTTTCTCTAGGTTGTCCTTAGCATACTTCAGTCTGGCTTGAAGGTGTCTCTTCAGAAGTGCAGAAGTGAGTTTTTCTTGGTCTGCACTTTTGCAGTCCATCCCTGTGCAGGGCTCTAGTGATTGTCTTCTTTGAGACTACAATTCCCAACTTGGGAACTTCTAAAGAAAACTAGTATGTTTAGAAATGCTTTGTTGAAAATTCCTTGTTCTGTTAAAAAAGCAATTGGGAAAATTAAAAAAAAACAACTTTAAATTTCACAGGGGGGCTAATAATTTAGCCCTCAACTGGATCTCAAACAACCATTTGTCTGATCCACATCTCACTTGGTGGGTCTATTGCTGAGGACCCAAGGGAGTGGGCTCTAACAATGAACTTTTGGGTAACACTTTACAATAAGGTACACAAAAAAGAGTAGTTACTGAGGAACTAATGAAGAACTAATGAGGAACTCATGAGTAGTTACTCAGGAACTGAGGTACACAAAATTAGAGTAGTTACTGAGGAACTAATGATGAACTAATGTGTAGTTACTGAGGAACTTAGGTACACAAAATTAGAGTAGTTACTGAGGAACTAATGATGAACTATTAGTTAATGATCAGTTCTTCAGTAACCTCAGATGAAGTTCAGAGAAGTAGTTAGTGAGGAAATAATGATAAACTATCTATTAGTTAATAGTCACAAAATACAGTAGGTACTGAGGAACTAATGAACTAATGTGTAGTTACTGAGGAACTTAGGCACACAAAATTTGAGTAGTTAATGAGGAAATAATGGTTAATGATCAGAAGTTCTTTAGTAACCCCTGATCAAATTCAGAGGAGCAGGTAATGAAAACCTGATGATGAACTATTAGTTAATGATAAGTTCTTCAGTAAAGTGACACGTCATGAGGGGTTATTTCATCACATCATCATCATCATCATCATCTTTACAAGTAGTTGCTTAAAAAATCACAGATGGCAGGATTCTTGAGAGGAGTTTTATTCATTAATTTCAGACCACATACAAATGAATATGACAATCCATGTTAATCTGTACCAGTCATATTTCTAGTAGGCTAAACTTAAATATATATCTATATCTATATATATATGTATATATATATATATATATACACACATATATATGTGTATATATATATATATATGTATATATATGTATATATATGTATATATACATATATATATATATATATATATATATATATATATATTATATTATATATATATACACACATATATATATGATGGGGGCTGTGTGTAAAGCACTACTGATCACACCAATGTTCACAGTACAGTTGTTTTGGGTTCACAAAATTCAAAGTATACAAATTTAGAATGAATGGGGTACAGATTTAATGAGGAACAACTATTAACTTAATCATTAGTTACCCTTTTTGTGTACCTTATAGTAAAGTGAGGCATAAAAATGAGTA
>JAWZSL010000118.1:0-40345 GCA_034769285.1 Lutjanus argentimaculatus
GACCATGTACTGACTACAACCACAGAAACATACAGAGATACAGCAGATTAGTCAGAGACTCTGATAGAAACAAAACTCTCACCCAAAAGATGATGTTAAAAATAAGCAGATGATGTCAGTCCTCTGCACAACTTAGAATGAACTCACAAAGTTTCTGAAACTGACAAAAACCGAAACACAGTAGATGTCTTCACCTCCACTGTACAACTGTCCTGTAGACAGGCTGTAAATGTTTTTCAGACTGTTGAAGTAAACTTACGGTCCTGCCACCACTTGAGCCACAAACGTCCAGCTCAGGCAGACACACAGTGTCCACATCCGCGTCTGAATTCCTGGAAGACCCATGACTGACTGAGATGAGCCTCAGAGTCACATCTGTTTAACAGTCAACAGAGTCCCACCCCCTTTCACTCACCACAAACAAGTGGGACGTCACTTTCTGAATGGTTTAGAACAGAGGTGGAAAGTAACTAAGTACAAATACTTATTTACTCTACTTAAGTAGATTTTACAGGTCTTTACTACTTTATTGGAGTATTTGGTTTTCTGATAACTTTACTACTCCCTACATTTGAACACATATATTTGGATTTTGAAAAGAGCTTCATCATTTTAGTTTATTGCATTTGAGTGTAAATGACATTACGCGAAAAAAAACTATGTAAAATATAACGATGAAAATGACATAACGAGATGAAATTGATGGAAAAGATGTAAGACCAAAACAACAAAAGATGTGACAGGATGAAAAACATGTAACAAGACGAAAACAACATAACAAGATAAAACTGTTACTGATACATGGAAAACATGCAACAAGATGAAAATGACATGAAAGAGGTAACAAGAGGGAGACAAAACAAAAACAATGTACACAAGACAAAAATTATGTAAAAGAAAAAGACAAGAGAGGGAGACTCGTGGAGAAAAGCTGACGTTCAGTTAGCTTTGCACAGAAACAGCAGGTAGAAATGTCCTTCAGACTTTTTACTTTATACTTACAGAACATTTCAGAGCTGACTTGAGTAGAGCATGTGTGTAATTTTGTCACCTCTGGATTTGAACAGTGGTTTTTCAAACACAGGGTAAACCAAAGTCTCGAGTCACAGCTGTGGTCATATCTGTGCAAAAATACAACAAGATAATTCAAGAATTCTTTTGAAACGTTGTAAAATTACATCAAAGCAGTAACACACCAATGGAAACAAGACAGGTCACAAATTTATTAGTAACTTATTCTGCCTCTGACTGGCTAACGGTAACACTACACGCACCCTGACCTTAATGACCCTGTCCAACACAGGCAACAAGTGCTAGCCAATCAGAGGAAGAATGCCCAGAGTGGTGGTGGGAAAAAATACCACCAAATTATACCTACGTATAATAAAAATCACTTGGAGCTCAAATGTTTTTCATTTTTTAAAATGTAGTGGAAACAATTGCATATACCTGAACTCACATCTACACAAAGTACTCACTCTGGAAAAAACAACTTCAAGTTAACAGTTGAACTTTTTCCAGAGTTGCAAAATTGCACAACACCAAGACAAACCCACACTGTGCTGAAGCTGTAGTCTATCACCACTGTTTGAGAACTTCACCCGCCCACACGTTTATTCACCCAGAATAACATCTACTTTTGCCCCAGTGGTCATGCTTGTTTTTAAAGTTGTTCTGATGGCCAAATCAAAGGCTAAAGAGAAATGTTGCAGAATCAAGTCACTCAAGTCTACACACAACCAAACACACAAACTCCCACTGGATGTCTCAGCTCTTTACCTCGTATTAATACACACACACACACACACACATATAAATATATATGTAACTATATAACTATAATGGCTCAGACAGCAGCTGCGACAGAATATTTATTTAGTTATTTATTTATTTATTTAGTTTGAAGTTAAAATAATATTTTCAGGTTTTTTATTAATAAACACACACAAAGAATTTTAAGTTGTGTTCATTTTATTTGATATTGTAATCTATATTGTACTGTATTGTAAGTTCCTGCAAGCGGAGTCAAGAAATCCCTCAATAAATAATATAACACTTCCCTCTTGTGTGCAGGTGAAACATAACACTTTCATGACTTTTAAAGACGAGACAAATCTGATGGATAAATCCCAGATTCACATTCAAGTTTATTTCTACAATAATATTAGAAATTGACAACAAAATACAGCTCAAACTTAGTGTAAATATCTATCCTCTGTTGTCCAGTATAAAGCCTTTTATTTCCGTCCTGTCAGGACTGTCATCTTATATATTATTCCATTACTTCTTCCTGTGTGTTAGATTTTTGCCATGATATCATATCAGTATCGTATCAAAACATTTTATGCAAGTATCGTACCAACGACATACTTTTGGTATCCTGACAAAACTATTTGTCACTCTTTAGATCAACCTCAACGTTCTCAAAAAATATTTCAATTATTTTGTTCAAACTTACTTTACTTCTATCCTTAGAATAACATTACTACAAAACATAGATCTCACAGTCAAACCATAAACTCACTTTCTCATTTTAGGTATCCCGCCCACTCAGGCCCTTCTTAACACCGGAAAGAGCATAATCTGCGCTTGGGGGTATCAATGTAAAAAAAAAAAAAAAATTAAAACTTTTTTTTTAAAAACTTTTTAAAAATGTTTTGTATTTCTTTAACTTGAGCCATAAACAAAAATACCAAATACTCAATAATTGTCATATTTTTTAACCCTTTAAATGCCATGTTTGTAATGTAAACAAACCATTTTTTTTAATGCAAAAACCACAAAAATTGATTATTTTCAATATACTACATAAAAATTGGATTACTTATTTTTTGATTTTTGCAGGTTAGCATATATCAATGATTAACAGCAGCATTGGTTAATATGCATTATTATTTCTTGTGTCAGGTCAGATTTTCAAAAATACTCACATTTAGCACCCAAAAGCGCAAAAAAATGCGCACCTATAAATAAAGCTATTAAGATTATATATTAATTTATTTTTCTACTCTGATTGAATTTTATTTTTGTAAATCAAGGTCAGCCCTAATCATTGATTGATTGATTGATTGATTGAAGTGATTATTTCGAATATGAAACTCAAACCCAAAACAAAAAAAGAAAATAAAACCAAACATTTAACATAAGACATAGAAATACATATTCGAAAAGGAGTGAGAAGAAGTATAACTTATAAACTCCCACCCCTTCTCCTTATCTAGTGAATAGTAATTATAAGCTTCCTTGTAAACCTGTCTAGATGCTTATCCCTGTTACTTACAGACGTATCTATGACTTTGTATTAAGAAGACCTAAATGTAATTTACATATATCATATACATATACATACATACATACATATACACACACATATATATATACATTTACACAAACACATATTCATACATATCTACCCACACATACACACCCCTATACATCCCTATATACGCACACCTCCTCATACATACAGTATATACCATATAATAAATATCTATTTTAAGGATGCACCTTCACATACAGTATGCACACATCCACACACACGTGTGCACACACACACACGTGCACACACACACACACACACACACACACACACACACACACACACACACACACACACACACACAAGAACAGCAAATTATCCCCATCACACTTAGTGCTACCCAACACCTCCCTCATCCCTGTACCTCTTGAAAATCGTGTCTTTGTACCTCATTTTAAACTGTTTCATGTTTGGACACTGCTTCAACTCAATGGTGAACCTGTTCCATAGCCTCACCCCGCTAACCGAAACACAAAAACTTTTCCTATTTGTACGAGTTAAGGTTAAATTAAAGTTAAGTTTTCCCCTTAAATTATAACTCCCCTCATGAATACTGAATAATTTCTGTATATTTCTTGGTAATAGATTATTTTTAGCTTTGAACATTATTTGAGCTGTTTGATAATTCACTATGTCTGAAAATTTTAGTAATTTGGACTGTAGAAATAATGAGTTTGTGTGTTCCTGATAGCCAACATTGTGAATGATCCGTATTGCTCTTTTCTGAATGGTGGTTAGTGGCCGTAGTGATGTTTTGTAGTTGTTGCCCCAAACCTCAGCACAGTATTGAAAGTATGGCGAGACTAGGGAACAGTAAAGAGTGTGGAGTGATTTCTGAGCTAAAAACTTTTTTGCTTTGTTTATTATTGCAATGCTTCTTGAGACTTTAGTTTGTACATGTTTGATATGTGATTTCCAATTGATTTTGTCATCTATGGTTACCCCCAGAAATTTAATTTCATGAACTCTTTCTATTACAACTCCATCAATTTTTTATAAGTACCTGTGTATTTAGTGTACAATTACCAAATAGCATTATTTTTGTTTTGCTCAGATTTAATGATAATCTGTTTCTATCGAACCATTTTTTTAGTTTGTTCATTTCTATAGTGATATCCTTCTGTAATTTCTGTAAATTATCCCCAGAACAGAAAATATTTGTGTCGTCAGCAAACAACACAAAATGCAATACTTTAGTAATTTTACATAAATCGTTAATGTACAAGATGAAAAACTTAGGGCCCAACACTGACCCCTGGGGGACACCACAAGCAATGTCCAAACATGACGAAACACAATCTCCCAATTTCACAAACTGCTGTCTCCCACTTAAATAACTTTTCACCCAATCCAACACTATTCCCCTGATACCATATCTTTCCAGTTTCTCGATTAATATTTCGTGGTTGATTGTGTCAAAGGCTTTTTTTAAATCAATAAATAATCCAATAGCATATTGCTTGCGATCTATCGCATTTGTGATTTCTTCTATTGCCTCTAATATTGCCAATAATGTTGATCTGTTTGACCTAAACCCATATTGATTCTCTGCAAGAATTTTGTGTTTTTCTAAAAATTTGTCCAGTCTGTTATTGAAAAGTTTTTCCAGTATTTTTGCGAATTGTGGGAGCAAGGAGACAGGTCTATAGTTTGTGAAATGGTGCTTGTTTCCAGCCTTGAACAGAGGTATGACTTTAGCTATTTTCATTTTATTTGGAAATGAACCAGTTTGAAATGATAAATTACAGATGTATGTTAATGGCTTAGCAATGCCCTCAATCACCTTTTTAATCAGTGAGAAACTGATATCGTTACAGTCAGTGGACTGTTTGTTCTTACATTTTTTAACAATATTCAAAATTTCATTTTCCTCTACTGCTTGAAGAAACAGTGAGTAAGGATTTGTCTCTATTAACTGTTCATCATATGTCCCTGAATCAGGGATTTTCCCTGCAAGGTCAGGTCCAACATTTACAAAGAATTCATTAAAGCTGTTAGCCACATCTTTCATGTTATAATTTTCAATATCCTTATCAATGAAATAATTTGGCAGACTATTGTGTTTAGATCCATTTCTTATAATATTGTTTAGTATTTTCCATATTCCTTGAATGTTATTTCGATTATTATCTAATATCCTCTTGTAGTAATCTTTCTTACTTGCTCTTATAATATCAGTTAACTTGTTCTTATATTTTTTATATTTATATTCTGCCTCTCTAGTTCTCTGTCTTATGAAATCTCTATAAAGTGTATTTTTCTTTTTGCAGGCATTTTGTAGACCTTTTGTTATCCATGGGCAATTTGTATATGCTAGTTTTCTGTTATATTTTTTAATTGGGCAATGCTTATCATATAATGAGGAAAATATTCTTAGAAATTCATTATATGCAAGGTCAACATCTTTTTCTCTATATATTGTCTCCCAGTTATACTCCAGTAATTCATTTTTTAGCGTGTTCATGGATTCCTCTGTCCTTACTCGTCTATATCCTGTTTGCTTGTTTGACTTTTTCCTGTGACTGATGTCATAAACTGTAAACACTGGCAAATGGTCACTTATGTCATTGATTAACAGTCCGCTTATTGTATTGTTATCAATGTCATTGGTGAAAATATTATCAATGAGAGTTGCAGAATGAGATGTTATTCTGCTGGGTCTAGTGATTCGTGGAAATAGGCTCATGCTGTAAATTGTATTGATAAATTCATCTGTAGTATTGTGTTTACAGGGATTCAATATGTCAATATTGAAATCCCCACACACAAAAATAGTTTTGTTGCCTATTTTCAAAAATACACTTTCCATCCACTCACTGAAAGTATCTATGCTTGACCCTGGTGCCCTATAAATACAGCTAACAATAACATTTTTATTTTTCTCCATGCAGATTTCAATTGTTAAACATTCAAGAAGATTATCAATCACAGTTGTCATTCCATCCAAAACCCTAAAGTCTAAAGATTTATCAATATACAGAGCAACTCCTCCACCACCCTTATTTAGTCTGTTATTATATCTGAGTTCATAGCCATCTAATTCAAAGTCTATACCTTTTTCCGTATCAATCCATGTTTCAGATATTGCTATTATATTGAATGGCGTATAAAATGTATGCAAATAATCCTTAATGTTATTGAAATTAGCATATAAGCTTCTACTGTTGAAATGAATTAGTGATAATTTGCCCTCAGATTTAATGCTCTGGTTGTATTGATCATCCGTGTAGTAACAGCAATTATTTCTTATGGCATAGAAAAAATTGCTGTCCGGATCTATATCCTGTTCCAAATCCATCATGTTGTGATCAGTGGGTTTAATTTCTTCCAGCTCCAGCTGTTGAAGTTCACTTATCCTCTGTGTTATGTTTCTATATTCCACGGATGTAGAGTGAGATCTGTCATTGTTTGTCATGGTGTGTTCTGTTTGTTACCTCAGAGTCCAGTGCAGTTCACCCAGATCAGTCCAGATCATGACAATCATTGCTCCAGTATGTGTAGTCCAGTTCATGACAGTCATTGGAATTTGTCCAGCTCAGCTATGTTCCTGATGCAGATTACCTTGGCTTCCTCAGGGGTCCCATTTAGTTTTATGAATATTTTACAGTTTGAAGTCCAGGTGTTTTGTATTTTTCTTTGTTTCTTGAGCTGACGCGCTTTTCTGGCTATATCAGCATTGTGTTTGGCTAGGTGCTCGTTTATGAAGACATCTGTTCCCTTTAGCTTTCTTCCTTGTTTCAGAAGTGCGCTCTTATGTTTTCTGTTTGTGAATCGCAGTATTACTGCTGGTCTGTCGCTGGCGTTCCTCCTTTGCAGAGGGTGGCATGCCTCGATGTAATTACAGTCCAACTTAATTCCCTTGGACTGTAGGAAGTCAGCCACCTGTTGCTCTGCGGAGTCAGCATCCAGCTCACCGGGCCCCCCCCCTTCGTTCGTTGTCACCGCTCGAGCGTATGACCGGGGCTTTATTTTGAGACCGGTGATGATCACATCATTGACCCGCGTATACTGCTCCAGGTCCGCGACTCTGCTTTCCAGGTAGGTGATCCGCTTATCTTTTTTCGGTATTCAGCAGCCGCAGAGCCTTCACTTCTTCGACCAGATCAAGTATATTCTTTTGCTGCAAGCCGAACAGCAGACACTTCCTCCGTTATGAAGTCGAGCGATTTTTTAATTTCGTCGACTTCTTCTGCCGTCGGATTTTTCTTCGGACCCATGTCGCCAGTTTTTGCTGGCACAGTAAGGCTGTTTGCCAGTAGATCTGCCTGTACCGGGTCCGCTGTATCCGCACGTCCAGCTGTTAGCCTAGCGGCTAGTTCAGGGCCGGAAACTCATACATATCAAATACTCATTCATTTTACATTTTTTTAACCCTTTAAATTCCATATTTTGATCATGATGTCACCACATTTTTAGATGGAAAAAACACAAAAAATGATTTTTTTTCAACATACTACATAAAAATTGATTAACAGCAACATTGGTTAATATGCATTATTATTTTTGAACTAGGGCAAATATTCTAAAATACTCACTCATACACCTATAAATCAAACAGGATCACCTAAAGTTTGTGCAAAATATCAAAATTTTAATCACAAAAATGAAACAATTATTTAGTCAACAAGAACAATATCAGGAACAATATCAAAGGCAAGAACAAGGAACAATATCAAGGAACAATAATAAAAGCAAGAACAAGGAACAATATCAAAAGTTCAGTGGAAGCAGGCGCTGCAGACCGTAAAATAATGCTGCTTGCAGACCGCCACGCCGCACTCCTGGCAGGCGGAATGGACCTGCCGCCTTGTCGGGCACATCAAGCACCGCTTCCGCGATGTGGAGGGAGTAGAGGTGGAGGCGGGGGTGGGGATGGGTGTTGCCGATGTCGATGCCGGTCTCAGCAGTGAGGCAACCAGGCTCTTCCCCAGCTCCTACAAGAAGAGCCGCCGATGGAACGACTTCTTTCGCTTCCCAGTCTGGATGGATGGCGGTCCAGAGCACAAAGCCATTGTAGGCGCTGATGTCCAGCAGGTTGTAAAAGAGGACCAATGGCCAACGCCTGGTCTTCCTCCTGCAACTGTATGTTGCAACAAGCTGTAAAATAAAAAAAACAAAACAAAAACACACACACAAATACACAATGAATGAAAATTTTTTTTGCATTGTACACAATCACAGTTACATAAAATGATGAATAAAAAACCTTTTAGACAAGCACGTAAATTCAGAATAAAATAAAATAAAATGAAATAAAATAAAATACACATACCTTGTCCAAATTGTCCACCGCTCCTTTGCAGCGGTTGTAATCAAGGATGATCTGCGGCTTCCTCTGCGGGTCGCCGCTCACCGCTGCGTCCCAGTGCTTTGTGCTCAGGAGTAGCACGTTCTTCCCCCGCTTCGACACGTAAGACGCTACGGTGTGTGTCCGAGTGAAGCCGAAGACGGAGGAGAGAACGGCTCTCTTCCGCAGCTGCAGCAGGTGAGGGGGTAGCTCGGGCTTGTTCCGCCTGATGGTCCCGACAAAGGCGTTCTTCCTCCGAAGAAGCTCCTCGGCCAGAGCATAAGAGGTGAAAAAACTGTCACATGTGACAGTCACCCCTCTCATCCCCTCCATCATCTCCAAGGTAACACGTCTGCCCTGGTTCCGCTCTGGCTGAGCCCCGGCCTCCTTCCCCATGTATACGGCCATCCTCAAGGCGTAGCTGATGCTCACGTCGGCCGTCACCCAGATCTTCAGCCCGTATCTGCCAGGTTTTGATGGCACGTACTGCTGAAATGAGCAGCGGCCCCGGTACAAAGACCAGCTGCTCATCCACGCAGACCTCCGTGCCGTGGTTGAACAGCAGGGGCAGTCTCTCGGTCCACTTCTCCCACACTTCACGGAAGGCGGCCAGTTTGTCCTCTCCGCGGCGTCGGGGACAGGTCAGCCGGTCGTCGAACCGAATAGTGGCGTTGATGAGGTGGAATCTCCTCAGGGGCATTGTAGATCTAAAAATCGACCGGCCCGTTTTCTCATCCCACAAGCTGCGGGTCGCCTCGTTCCAAGAGCGGTATACCCCCGCCAGCAGGAGGAGGCCGAAATATGCTCTCATCTCGGCGGGGTGAGTGTTCATCCAGTCCCGGGCGGAGCATTGTCCCTGGATGTTGGTATACTCCACAATCCTTTGGACAAGCTCATCCGTGAGGTACAAACTGAAGCAGTCCTCCAGGCAGCTGATGCGGGCCACAGCATACAGCGTGGGTCCCGGGGTAACTTCAGTGGCCGCAGGGATATAACGGATGGTTTCAGCATTGGACGGGGCCCACTGAAGCTCCCCGCTCTTGGAGACCCAGTCCCCGCCAGCCACCGTCTCCTCATCCGCAGCGTCAGATAACTCGGTGGAGCTGGCAGATGCGGACTCCACTGGTGCCCAGTCCTCATCGGCCGAGTCGGTGTCTGATCCCGCAGAAGAAGTGCTGGAGTCGGGGTCGGTCTCCATCACAGCATCCAATGCTAGCTGCATTTCCACGGTGCTCAAGTCTCTCGCCATCATGTAGTGTTGCAAAGTGAGAAATGACCGCTTCTCATCTACTGCACATCTGCAGACCCTGCTGCAGCCGAGGGTTTGTAAATAAAGTCGGAGGTTTAGGTTCGTCTCCCTTTCAAGCGCTGGTAAATGTGCCCTTTCATGCATCTCAGAGCTGTGCAATACTTGTGTGTATGGGGCTCTTCGCAGGTGTGTGCGATGTGTGTTTCACAATAAAAAACAGCTGATGGATTTTGATCGCTTGCACAAAAACTCCACATGAAATGGAGTGATTGAAAAACAGTGCGACTTGAAAGCTACGTGCGCTTTTTATGCATAACGGCACAAAGTCATGTAATAAGTATACACGAACATATGCACACAAACAGACACGGATTCACACACACTGTGTGCAATGTGTGTTTCACAATAAAAAAAACAGCTGATGGATTTTGATCGCTTGCACAAAAATGCTACGTGCGCTTTTTAGGCATAACGGCACAAAGTCATGTAATGTACACAACGTACACACGAACACATGGACACACACACACACACACTAGTCACACACTCACATAAATACACTGCCTCAGAGCCTTTGTGAAGGGGGGGGGGCAGGGGAATGATGCGATGCTGCCATCTCGTGGAAAAGACAGGTATTTTCTACCTCTTCCATATATGGCAAGAGTGATGTCACGAGGGAAAAAAAATGTCTGGGTGAAAATTTAAAGCCACAGCTCTCAGATGAAGCCCAGCAATGAGAAAATGCATGATTTATGAATTAATGGCATAAGGATAAAAAATAGTGGTTTTAATGGGTGTAAATGAGCACATTTGGCTCATTTGGTACTCAAACGCTAGTGTTGTTAGTTTCCATTGTTTACAATGGCTGAGTTTAGTGGCTGGGTCAGAATTTTAAAAATCCTGCAAAAATGAACAACTTTTGAATTATAAGCCATTGTAAATTGTGAAAAATAATATGATTTCTTTAACATGAAGTGTAAAGTGTGCGGATTATGCTCACCCGGATACTTAAGTGAAAATATTTTTTTCTGTGGAAACAGTACTTGTCACACCAAATATAAAACACCAAAGCTTGATAAATGCTCTTCACAGTAATAGTACAGCTAGATTTCGAAGCTCAACATTTTCTTCTCAAAAAACACATTTTCTTTAACAACATGAGGAGCAAATAATTTGGCACCCCACATTTAAAGAAATTCACATATTTTCTCTTTATTGTATTTCTGTGAAATTACATTTAAAGCATGTTTCTGTTTAAAAACATGACATTCAGAAACCACAGTATAATCATATAACTAATGGGCTTTTTATGGAAATGACTCTGCTGCTAACAAACCTCAGACTAGCAAAAGGCTGAAATTAGCTTACCGAGGCGCGTGATGTTCAACTAATTAACGGAAGAAAAAAAAATCTGCACTCCTGGCGACCTCGTGCCCTCTGCTGGAAACTCTTTCCGTCTCTTCTAACAGACTGCTAACTGTCTGACTCTGTTTTTTTATTGTTTCTTCATTTTTGTAAAGCTCAGCATTGTTACATGGAGAAAGTATCTCCAGCTCGACGTGGTGTCTCAGCAGGACTGTCATCTCTCCTTACAATATAGACAATATAGATTGTAGATGTTAAAATCCCTAAATTCCTGCTGTTTTGTGTTGAGAAACATTCTTACAATGTTGTACCAGACAGTTTTTCATAAAGTGAACCTCACCCATCCATGCTTGTGAACAACAGAGCCTTTCAAGGATGCTCCTTTAATACCCAATCATGATGCTGTCACCTGTTACCAGTTAACCTGTTTACTCTTGGAATATTCCAGACAGGCATTTTTTGAGCATTCTGCAACTTTCCCAGTCTTTTGCTGCCCCTGTCCCAACTTTTTTCAAAAATGTTTTCAAGCATCAACTTCAGAATGCGTGTATATTCATACAAAACAATTAAGTTAATCACTTTGAACGTTAAATATGTTTTGTTTTTTTTTTGTACTGTATTCAATTGAATCAGAGTCGAAAATGATTTGTTTTACAGATCAGCCCCATTTTTTCTAAACTGGGGCTGTATAATTTAACATGCAGTGCATAACTGCATAGATGCAAATGTTACACTGTAAAATTTGTTTTCAGGCTTAACATGAGCAACAATTTCATCATCAGTCAGATCTGAAAACCGATGAGACTTCATATCAGGTGAAATCAACAGTCTTGCAGAGTGGTGCACAGAAAACAACCTACTGCTCAGCATCAGCAAAACCAAGGAGCTGATTGTTGAGGAGGCAAACATGCAAACTCCCATCTACAGCAGTGGAGCTTTGGTGGAGCAGTGGAACAGTTTTAGGTTCCTGAGAATCACAGAGAGCCTGTCATGGACATCACACATCTCCACCCTGGTAAAGAAGGCTCAGGAATGGATGTATGTCTGAAGGGAACTTAGGAAGGCAAATTTCCCATGCCATGTTTTCTTCAGCTTCTACAGAGGAGCCATTGAAAGCATCATAACTGGAAACTTGCCATGCACGGCATTTGCATGGCCCAGGACAGAAGGACTCTACAGGGGGTCATTAAAACAGCCCAGAACATCATTTGTCCCCATCTACTAAAGATACAAAAGTATCTGCTGCCGTACCTCCAGACTGGAGAGCAGCTTCTTCCCTCACACTGTGAGACTGTTTCATCCTCAGCACTCCTCCATATAAACTAGTTTGTTCTATATTTTCATTTATCTCTTCAACCAGTTCCAACCAATCAAACAAAGAAGGAGCTACATCAAAATCAATTTACACCCCTGCTGTAAATGATAAATAAATTGCCTTGTATCCTTGTAGTTTTGTGGTTTACTTTTTCACTTAGGACAGTTGATTTGAGGAAACGCTGAGTGATAATGTTTGTGTAATTGAGTAATAATGTAATAATGTAATATATTGGAAGCTTTGACCTGCTCCATTTATTTTCTTTGATTAAAGGGATAGTTCAGTTTTTTTGAAGTGCAGTTGTGTGAGGTACTTAGCCAGTGCAGTTCAGTAGATGACAGTCAGTGCGGTGCCAGTTAACAGAAGTTAAGTCCCTTCACCAGACCTTAATAGTGTACTGTTGGAGACGGGATCGGCAGAAAAAAGTTGTTTTTAGCCACATAAACAAAGACCTACCTAAACAGAAGCAATATCCATTCAAGTGTGCTAATTTAGAATTTTTTCACCACTTTTCTTTGCTGCCTGACAGCCATTTATTTTGGAACTACATTTTCTCAACCACGGTCCGTCCGTAAAGCCCTTCGCACAGGAGCTCCTGCCTCTGCTGCACTCCGTATCACTCCACAGATCAGCTCTTTGACTCAGTTACAACAGTTTGTTCAAGAGACGACAAATACAAGAAGATACAAATGGGTGATTATGACAGAGACTGGGGAGACAAGAAGACATGAATGGGCTGACAGACAGAGAGGGGAAATCTCTGTGAAAACTAGAGGCCGAGCTGTAGGCTGAAGAGCACAAACTACCTGCTGCCGCAGATGTATGAACTGCTCATGTCCACAGACCCCGAGAGCTACTGCAGCCATGGGTGGGACTTTGTTACAACACAATCTGAGGATCTTTGTGAATCAGAGGATATCCACACCTCACATAAAGTCTGCATTACCGACCATCCAGAGTTTGCTGTCTTACTACATGCCAGTGTCCTGTAGACCATCTTCAATTTTCCAAAGATGAACTAGTAAAAGACATCCTGGACCTGAAGGGCCTAATGACAACTTGTCTTCAAAGTAACTTTCGGTTTATTGCGTAATTAATATTAGACAACAACTGTTTGTTTGAACACCCCAGAAAAACACACACTCACACCATCCTTGACATCTTTAGGACAGTAAAGTGTGATCTTAGCCTGATCTTGCAATCTTCTGAGCCAAACAGCTGATCTGCAGAGTGATAATGCATTGACTGTGCATAAGTACATCATACAACCACATACATCCCACTTCAAAAAAACTGAACTATCTGTTTCAGTTTAAACAGTTATGTGAACCCAGGACAAACAGTTAGAATACTATTTCACTATTCCATGCATCTTAAAGAAACCTGTGACTATACAAGACAAAAACACTTTCTTTAAACTTTGCAAATCTCTGCTGGTTGCATCTGGGAGTCGTGGTGCGATTGCAGTAGGTGCTTCACCATCTGTTGCCTGGTGGGAATCTGCATTCTACTGAGTGACCTCCTCTAGTTACGGACTGTTGGCTGCAGCACAAGGGTATATGTACTCTGTCTCAGCCTGGTCACCTGAGAGGAAACAGGAGAATGAGATCAACAGTCTGAACAAACAGAACAGTGAAAGAGTGGACTCATTCATTCATGCTCATGTTCACTGGGTTCTATCCCAGTGTACCTTCAGACAAAGCTTGTAGGGGTCAGTAAGCTGATTTGATCCTGGATGCAAATTTGATCAAATTGGCTACAATCCCCTGCAAACTTGCAAAGGACAAGTGTCCTTAGATGTCAAGACAAAGAATCTTTTTTACTTGGCTGGTAGTAGTCATAGATCTTGACCACAGCTGGCTTCAGGTTCTGCACTTGGAGGTCCTGTATGAGCTCTAAGCGGTACTTTCTGGGTACGTCCTTCATTAACTGTTGGAGGGAAAACAGATGATCAGTAACAATCAATCAGTAGCAAATCTGGAGATCATCATCTATTGTTCTTCACTGTGAATTCTCCTCACCTCCTGTATGTACACAAGAACATGATCTTCCTTTTGTTCAACTCGATCCACCAGACGGGTCATTTTGAGCTGTGAGGAGACCAAATTCAGCTGTGTTATCCCATCATCGTGACATCAACAACCGACACGAAAAATGCTCAAGTTAAAATTGTGTTCATAACTCACCCTCTCCAAAGACTCTTCATCTGGAGCAAATCCAGAGAGCATTTTGATATCCAGGATCACCATGTTTGTACTATTCTCATTTCCACTGTATCTGTAAAGGAATCATATAAATATGGTTCTGCACATAGGGGCTGTGGCTAAATGCCCACTGACTATTGACTTTGAGGAAAGTGGTACCTGTGACAGCAGATTATGCATGAGACACTTTATAGTGGACTGCTTCAACAACTGGCTACATGGAGTTTAGCTACACCATAATGACTTGATGCACTGATTTGGGTGACACTGTATTTTATGGAGAAAATGCTTCCTGTTCTCCCTCTGATGTCCTCTGGCTGATCAACTTCAGCTCTGGGTGAATTTCAGAGTTTCTGCTAACTTAGCTGGAACGGGGCTTGGCAGCCTCGCAGTGAACACAGCTGGACTGGGACCAAACATCGTCCAGGACCAACAGGGGAAAAAAGTGCTGAGGTGATTTACAGAGTTTCCTGATGGAAAGACAGCTTTACTTTTTCCTAAATTAGTTCATTTCTAATTGTAGTGCTGTTCAATCTGGTAGCCATGCAGCTTGCTGACACCACTCCGACATGTCAGAAGGCAAACCCAGCAAGACAATTGGCATTGTACTATATTTCGCGTCATCAAACCTCTGTCTGCCTCAGAGGCTTTGTCTTATCATCAAAATTGATGGAAAAGACATAAAACAGCAGCAAGACAGAAATGACAGAGAACATGGAACAAGATAAAAATTACGTAAAAAACGTAACTAGACGAAAGCAACAAAAAATGTAGCAAGACAAAAACGATATAACAAAACTATGTAAAAGACAGCAAGATGAAAATGATGTAAAACATGTTACAAGATGAAAATGATGTAAAACATGTTACAACAGGGAAACAAAACAGAAATGATGTAAACAAGACAAAAACAATGTAAAAGATGTAACAAGACCAGACAGACAAGAAAGGGAGACTCAGTCGTGGAGAAAAGGTGAGGTTCAGTTAGCTTTGCACAGAAACAGCAGGTAGAAATGTCCTTCAGACTTTTTACTTTATACTTTCATTATTTTTTTTTTTGTAGTGGAATCAACTACGTATACCTAAACTCACCTCTACACAAAGTACTAACTCTGGAAAAAAACAACTTAAAGTTAGAAGTTGAACTTTTTCCAGAGTTGCAAAATCATACGACACTGAAACAAACCCACACTGTGCTGGAGCTGTAGTCCAACATCACAGCTGGAGTAACATCTACTTTTGCCCCAGTGGTCATGGTTGTTTCTAAAGTCGTTCTGGTGGCCAAATCAAACAGGTTGAAGGGAAATGTTGCAGAATCAAGTCAAGTCTATGTTTACAGTCCAGTGTCAATGGGCTTCAGACATTTAAACACACAAACTCCTCTTGGATGTCTCAGCTCCTTACCGTTTATCAAAAGCCATATTAATACATAAACACACACACAACATTGCTTCCGTGGCATCTCCCTACAATATGCACATGAGTGAAAGCAAGCTGTCATATGAATTTTACAATTCTCTACTTTTACACTTACTTTTTATATAACGTTACTTTTGACAACGATGTCTTGGAAGTTCGGGAGAACCCGTGCAGTTTGGCTGCTCCAACAGTTGTGTCAAATTTCAACTCTGGACTGGACACTTGCCCTGCACGGCATTTGCATGGCCCAGCACAGGAGGACTCTACAGCGGGTCATTAAAACAGCCCAGAACATCATTTGTACCCATCTACTAAAGATACAGAAGTATCTGCTGCCGTACCTCCAGACTGAAGAGCAGCTTCTTCCCTCACACTGTGAGACTGTTTCATTCATCCTCAGCACTCCTCCATATAAATTAGTTTGTTCTATATTTTCATTTATCTCTTCAACCAGCTACATCAAAACCTCATTTTAGAACCTTTCTGTAAAGGATAAATGAATTGCCTTGTATCCTTGTAATTTTGTGGTTTATTTTTTTCCCTTATTGACCTAAGACAGTTGATCTGAGGAAACACTGGGTAATAATGTTTCAACTGGAAACTTGGACCAATTCCATTTATTTGTTTTATTAAAGGAATAGTTCTTTTTCTTCTTGAAGTGCAGTTGAATGAGGTACTTATGCATAGTCGGCGCAGTCCAGTAGATGACAGTCAGTACGGTGCCATTTAAAAGAAGTGAAGTCCCTTGACCAGAGCTTAACACTAAATGAGTTCATTTCTAATTGTAGTGCTGTTCAATCTGGTAGCCATGCAGCTTGCTGACACCACTCCGACGTGTCAGGAGGCAAACCCAGCAAGTCAATTGGCATTGTACTATATTTCACATCATCAAACCCCTGTCTGCCTCAGAGGCTGTGTTTGGTCCTGGATGTTTGGTCTGGCTGTGTTCACTGGGAGCGGGCCACTATGGCTGCAACGCAAAGCAAAATCCACAACAAGTCCTGCCCTAGCTGCCTGTTTTTACAGGAAACACATAAAAATGTGGAAGCAAATAACATCTGCTTTTGTCATATGAACATGAACATCACTTACAGGGACTTCAGCTTCAGAGTGAGTTTAGGTCTCTGAGATTGGTGAGGTTGGCAGTCAGCTTCTGGTTTGACCTCCACACCGAGAGTGGTGACATCAGCAGGAGTCGGGATGTTATAGTGAAGAGAAATCTGAAAAAGAGTGAACAGGAAGACTGTAATATTCAAGAAAACTGAATCTGAGGATTGAAGCAGAATTTAACATCTAATGACCTCTGAGACTAAGATCACCTCAGTAGTGTTATACAGTATGTATGTGTACAGTTAGAAACATGGAGAGACACAGGGTCCACTGACCTGCACTGAAGCACATGCAGAGCCCTTCACCTCCAGGCTGTGCTTTCCTGTCACGTCCTTCAGCGCCTCCTCCTGGTAGAGCAGTTTGTTGCTCTGGTTCACATCAAATAATAGCTGGTCACTGGGAGACTGGACGCTCACTGAGACTGACCCCTCTGGACTGAACGCCACAGTGGAGTAGAGAGCCAGAGCCTGAAGAGCCACCACTGTGTCCTATAACACACACACACACACACACACACACACACACACACACAAGTTGGACCTCAGTTACAGCAGATATGTTTACATGTAGATTGTGTTTGTACCTACAACACATTTCATTTCACTAACTCATATTTCATGGTTATAATCATCTACAGGGATCAAGTGAAATTCAACGAATATTGGTTTTGAGAAAATTGTTCCTAAAGTTTTACAGTAGTAACATTGATTTTTACATTATTCTTATTTTCATTGTAACTTACCTGCAACTCTAAGTTACTGGAGGTCAAAAGTGGAAAATCTCCATATTTGAGAGTCTGAAAATTTTCATTGCAATTTCTGTCATTTTGCAGGAAAAATAATTTTAAGAATTATTTGATTATCAAAATAGTTTAATTATTTTTTACCAGTTGCCCGGTCAGGCAAGTAAACTGCCAGGTTTACTAGACCAAACTAACATATCATGTGCCCCCGGCAAGTAGGCAATTCTTCCCTTGAGCCCTGAATCGCACTATTTTATGTTGTATTTTGGGCACTATTACTTCATGCATTATAATTGCATGGGACAAATGTGCCCCTCTGAGAAAACAACTGCCCCCAGCCTGGACCACAAGAAAAATTGTTCAAGACCACCACTGCAAGGAAGAAGAAGTAAAAAGAAATTGCATAAATAAGGTGCCCAAAAAATATGAAGCTGATGGGTCTGTGACTTTATCTGTGGACAGAATAGATGTTGATGCTGACATGCTGACCTTCATTTCACTAAATTTCAACTTGAAACATTTTTTATCAGTTGCTTGTTCAATTATTAATAATAATTCTTCATTTTTAGACTTAATTGACTTTTTTTTTTACAGTTTGTTTAATTATTTTACAATTTTGTCACAACTTGGTTAGGGTTGGGGAATGATTGTGGTTTGTTTCTGCCATGCAGGTGTAAATAGCCACACTAACTATTTACATCCTGGGTACAAATTGCATTGTTGGCTACAGACACCTTGGTGCTTGTCTCTGCTATGTGAGACTATATACTCCCAGGTCTAAATAGCTGAACTCTAATAATGACAGTAAAATTGTCGACTGTGCAGCTGCTCTGCCTCAGCTCCAGCTGTTTGGGTCGTACCTGTGTAGATGAGAAGCCTCCATATTGGTTCTGCTGCCCTGTGAGCCATCTGACGATGTGGGTGGCGTAGCCCAGGTCTTCAACTGTAGGAGAAGCACTGAGTTTGGCCAGCAGCACGTAGGAGCTGATCTCCACAGACAGAGAGGCTGACGTTTCTGTTGCTGTCTGAGACCAGTGGAGGAAACCTCCTACAAACATCCATCCATACACAGACACAAGGTCAGCTAACGCAGCAGTAATGAGGCAGTAATGATTTGTTTCAGGAGGACGACTCACCTTGTTGTATGGCAACTGTGTCCAGGTGCTGCAGAAGGTGAGCACGTCTCTCCATGTCTCCAGCCAGAGTGAAGACGTACGCCAGCAGAGCTGTAGTGTAGGTGTTGTTGAGGTCACTGATGGACTCCCTGAGGCAAGACAAGCTCCTTCTCAGTACATGATGCTGTAAAAGAACAAAAGAGGTTTTGATCGTCTCTGACAATTATTATAAGGATTTTCTTTTTTCCATAAATACTAAAAGACACTTTGTTGCTCTGTCAGTTAGAACTCATCTGAGATGGACTGACGCAAAGTGGAGAAGTGTGCTGTGGTCTGACGAGTCCACATTTCAGACTGTGTTTTGAAATCATGAATGTTGTGTCCTCCAGGCTAAAGAGGAAAAGGAACATCCACGATGTCCCAACTTTTTTTGGAACATGATGCATTCATCAAATTCAGAATGAAAGTACATTAAACAATATACAATATGTCCATTACAATATGGCAGTACATTTGTATAATTACAGCCTGTGTTGTCTAATTAAACGTTGGTAGCATTAAATGTGGTGTCAAATAACAGCATAATATGGCGGTATAGCGTTTCTTATTCTTTCTGAACTTTCATATTTTGGATCTGAGTGTATTTGATTGTATTTGATTTCTAATCAGACTTTGATCTTGTAAAATAGTGCTAATGATGTGTTATTTTTCCTATTTGGTTTGTAATTAGAGTATAATTTGGTATAACAGTATTATGTGTGGCATCCTGCTCTCTCTCTCTCTCTCGCTCTGTCAGCCTTGTCTCTCTCCCCCCTCTCCTCCCTCCTCCTGCTGCGCACCTGAGTGCAATGAGCACTCAGGTAGAGAGAGGAGGAGGGGATAAGAGGGACAGAGAGTGTAAAGAGAGGGAGGCACATGGCTCACAGCCCAGATGGACTGCAGCACAGGTGTTGAGGAGAATCTTTTCTCTTTTACCTTTTTTCTCCCCAAGCAGGTTTTTCCTGCCATGCGCATTTAGGTGCTGGGGTTTTGTGGTTTTACTTTGTAGTGTTATTTTGGGCTGGAGATAGCTGATAGTATAGTTTTTCATCTTTTTTGCTCGTTTTAGGTTTAGTTTCTCTTCAGGCAGTTTAGAGGGAGACGCTGAGAGTGATGGCCCACTGCCTGGTTGGCCCAGCGTCTTCCCTCCCTTTGTTCTTTTTGGCCGGGGTCTCCAGCCCCTTTTTGTTTCCTCTTAGTTCATGTTTGTGTTTCTGCTTAACATTTTGGGTTAAAATAAAGCTTGTGAGTTAACCGTAACCTTTTGGTGTGGCGTCCTCCTTTTTATATGTCGAAGCCTCTTACCCCCTTTTGAGCCTTAGTTTTCTTTTGTTTGGAGGCTGTAACAATAGTAAAGTTCATATTTTGGGTCATATTTTGGGCCCAATATGACATGATCTACAGTTTCTAATTACATCGCAATTTAGCTGCAGGCTGTCTATTTAGGGTATAACTGGATTTATTTACTATCTAATAAATATTAATTTGTGTCTTTGTCCAATTTGATACAAACTACAGTTTGTTATGTAGAGAAATAGAAAATGAAGAGTCACTGAAATAATTAAACTCAGATGTTTCACAACAGATGGTTTGTTGTTTGCGCATTTTTTTCAGGTGTGTGTGTTCAAAAGAATACTTGCAGACTGAGAAGACAGACTGTAATTAAAGAGACAAAATGAAGGAAAACTGGACTGATAGGACTCATACAACACAAGTAACACAAAAATCCAGTGGTGGGCTGTCAAAATGTCAAAATCTAAATCAGATATTTTTTTTCATAATTACATTAATGTGTGTCTGAATTCAGTTACTTTTTCAGTAAGCTACTCTAATATATCCAGAACAAATGTGAGGCAGAGCTGGGATTTCCTATATTTCTGAATGTCGTCTAAACACGTCACAGCTCGGTGGACCAGCAGTAGTGGTTTCACGTTTGAAGCCCGAAGTTGTCATTTAATTACAACTTTGACTAACGGTATCATCAGCCAATCAAATTTTAATGTAAAGTGACAGAACACCCCGAGGGCCCTGCAATGTGTCGGCATGAGCCCCCGGTGTTGTCAGAAACAGAGTTTGCACCTTTGACAGATTGAGAGTAAACTAAGCTACATGCTGATATTTATACCTCCTACTGATTACAAGTGATGGGTGAGTGTTAGTTTTTACTCTGTTTAGGAAAGATAAAGTTTTTGGTGATGCTCTGTTTCAGTGGTGATGATGCACGTTGACAGTCTGATGTCACTTAATGTTTTATAAAGTATATTAAATTTACTCTCACTACACCTGGCTTAATATTCTGGCTGGAATAGCTGTGGTCTAATTTACATGTTTTATTTTTGTTATTGAACTGAGGGCGGTGCACTGATAATATTGTGGTTTTACTTCATCAGTGGAAGTTGTGTGAGCAGCTGGTGAACACTGTTACATTAACTGTGGAAGCATGTTTTTGTGCCACATGGTGTGCAATGCCTGTGCAATCTGGTTACTGAGTGACATAAATGAAGATCTGATGGTGATGCTGCATTAGCTGCTATAATGTTCTGTGGTGTCCGTCTGTGCTGTGGTTTTTAAACTTCGACTGTCTTGGTGTTTATGCAGTAATGTGTGATTTGACTGTATCAACAATCAAACCATAACTTTCTGCATTCGTGCACATGTATGTGTGTGCTGGGGGTGGGGGTGGGGAGCTCATTTTTCATAATAGTGCAACATAAACCATTCATTACATCATTATTAACACTTGGTTAACATGTACATCCAGCACCATCTGTGGTCTTCTTCTTTGACATCCAGTATGGACATTGATAGACAGGCTGATTGTTTCACTGAGTACATCAACTTCTGTAGAGACACAGTCATACCTACAAAGACTGTACGCTGTTTCCCCAATAACAAACCCTGGATCACAAGTGACATAAAGGCAATCCTCAATCAGAAAAAGGAAGCTTTTAGAGAGGGTGACAAAGAACGGCTCAAACAGGTGCAACATGAGCTGAAGAAGAGATTGACGATGGCAAAGGTGGAATACAAAAAGAAGATAGAGAAGAATTTACATCATAACAACATCCGTGAGGTGTGGAGAGAAATAAATACCATCTCTGGCTACAACAAAAAGAAAAGACAGCCAATCGTGGGTGATGTGGAAAGAGCTGATGAACTCAATCAGTTCTTCAACAGGTTTGACACTGAGGTCACATCCCATTCCACTGCCGCTCCTCCTCCTCCTCCTCTTCCTCTTCAACATGTGGGCATCTCCACCATGGCTCCTCTTCAACAACATCTGGACATCTCCATCATGGCTCTCCTCCTCCTCCTCCCTCCTTCTCCCTGTTCCTTCTCCACAGTGTGTCTCCCCCTCCACCATTCCTCCCATGTTCCTCTTCAACAACATCCGGGCATCTCCACCCTGGCTCCTCCTCCTCCTTCCACCACAAGTGTGTTCCTCCACCATGGTTCCTCTTCAACAACATCTGGGCATCTCCACCATGGCTCCTCCTCCTCCTCCTCCTCCACAAGTGTGTTCCTCCACCATGCCTCCTCTTCAACAACATCTGGGCATCTCCATCATGGCTCCTCCTCCTCCTCCTCCTCCACAAGTGGTTCCTCACCATGCTCTCTTCAACAACTCGGGCATCTCCATCATGACTCCGCCTCCCTCCTCCTCCACTGGGTACATTTCCCCAACTGCAGCTACTCTCTTCACACACCTGTTCCTCCACCCTTGTTTGCATGAGACAGGGGTGAGGTTGGAGCTCGGGAGACTTTGCTCTGGGAAGGCAGCTGGCCCTGATGGTGTGTGTCCAAGGCTGCTTAAAGACTGTGCTGCCCAACTGTGCCAACCTCTTCACAAAATCTTCAACCTGAGTTACAGCTGGGGCGGGTGCCGGCTCTGTGGAAAACATCTTGTATTGTCCCGGTACCAAAAAGAAAATGTCCAGCTGAACTAAATGACTACAGACCGGTGGCCCTTACTTCACACATCATGAAAACCCTGGAGCGGCTGATTCTACGTCTTCTGAGGCCTGAGGTCAAAGACAAACTCGATCCCCTGCAGTTTGCCTACAAAGAACACATTGGAGTGAATGATGCAGTACTCTACATGCTCCACCGTTCCCTCTCTCATTTGGAAGAATCTGGCGCTTATGTAAGAATTATGTTTTTTGACTTTTCAAGCGCATTTAATACCATCCAACCCAACATACTCAAAAACAAGCTCATAGAGATGGGAGTGGTTTCTTCCTTTGTCTCCTGGATCACGGATTACCTGACAGAAAGGCCACAGTTTGTCAGGTTAGGGAACTGTTTTTCTGGGACATTAATGAGCAGCACAGGGGCTCCACAAGGGACTGTCCTGGCTCCATTCCTGTTTTACATTGTATACAGCAGACTTTAAATATAACTCTGAGTCCTGCCACATCCAGAAATACTCAGATGACACTGCTATTGTAGCTTGTATAAGGAATGGACAGGAATCTGAATATAGGGATTTGATAAAATCCTTCAGTGACTGGAGTCATAAAAACTGCCTCATACTAAACACATCAAAGACAAAGGAAATGGTCATTGATTTCCGTAGATCCAAGCCCCCTCTTCAGCCTGTGAACACTTGTGGAGTGAACATCGAGGTGGTAACAAACTATAAATATCTTGGTGTACACCTGGATAACAAGCTGGACTGGTCCCTTAACACAGATGCACTCTACAAAAAGGGGCAGAGCCGCCTCTTTTTCCTAAGGAAGCTCAGATCTCTAAACATCTGCAGTAAGATGCTGCAGATGTTTTATCAGTCTATTGTGGCAAGTGTTTTATTTTATGCTGCAGTCTGCTGGGGAGGAAGTTTGGGAAAAAAGCAAGCAAGGAGGCTGGATAAGCTTGTGAAAAAGGCTGGCTCTGTGATCGGAGTAAGGATGGACTCTCTGGAGGAAGTTGTGGAGAGAGACACAATGAGGACGGTGGAGGCCATCCTAAACAACATGGATCATCCACTGCATAACACCTTGATGGACCAAAGAAATAATGGTGGTGGAAGGCTTCTCTCTCTTCGTTGTAGGACAGAGAGATACAGAAGATCTTTCATACCAACTGCCATCAGACTCTACAATTCTTATACAAATAGATGAGACTACAGACAAATGAATTTCCCCTTGGGGATCAATAAAGTATTTCGTATTTCGTATCGTATTTCGTATGCTGTCTAAACCATCAGCAATCTAAGTGTAGCTTACATGTGGAAACGCTAGTTCTGCTGCCCTCTGGTGGTCAGGAGTATGAATAACTCCTATCAGTGATAATACAATGGGAGATGAAAATTTGACTCGTCTCCAAAATAATATAGCTATGTGTGCATTAATAAGAGAATTGTTGCAAACATTTAAAAGAAACTATCCTGAGTAACTAATTACTTTTAACTTGTGCAACACTGATCTTAATGGAAGAGAAAACAGATTCTTTTACTTACAGTTACTGACACATTCATCTCCAAGAAGGCAGCAGTGATATAAGCACTGAGAGTCACTTCATCTGAGACTCCACCCTGTAGACAGGAAGCATCAGGAGGAATTAAAAGCATCACTATCTCCAAGATCCAGGATGGCACAGAATCTTAGGACTGAAACTACTGCTCTCACTGATTATCAACACTATTCTGCAGATTTATACAATTTGCTCTGGGTTCCAGATCCATATGAAAACTTGAGCAGTCAATCCCAAAACACACAAAAGACAAATAAACTACTGGTGGGACGGCTAAAAATGCTGATGTGACGAAATCATTTCAAAAAGACTTTCAGATTACCTTCATTCTGTTGTTAAACAGTTTTCCCGACAGTTCAAAACAGCCTGTATCTCGTTGTTTACTCTCCAACCAGGACCTGGACTGTTCAATTTTTGCTGGGTCAATATAGACGAAAGACTGGGCTTTGACAAAGGATCTCACCACAAAAGCCGTCAACCTGTAGTTAACGAGTTAAAACAAGATCAGATGTGTCTGTGTCACCAGTCACCATGATACACTAATCATAACCAGAAACCACATAATCAGCACTGCACTTCAATGTTTAATGTGTTGTTCTTTGGGTGTGTCTACAGAGAGACGTCCCTGTGACTCAGTAATGTTCTCACCAGGTGTTCCTGACTCCTGTTCCAAAGGTGCTGTAAGCACCATCATAGTGCTTGTAGTTCAGCTGCCTCTGGTAACCTGTATAATAATGATGACATGCAAATAAAAGATTATTAATATAAGAATTCGGTGAAAGGCAGAGCTTATTTTTACATTGATACCAACCATCAAATCTATACATTATATAGTAGAGGTGTGTATCTCACTGACTGAGGTGATTTGATATGTATCTCAATACATGTTATAGCTTAGAAATTTTTAAATAGCCAATGATTCGATTCGATGTGATTCAGCCCTGTCATGACACAATACTATATGATGCAATACAAAATGATGCAATGAATGAATCTTTACATTTTGATTCTATTAATGTTATATTTGTATGGTACTATTAGTTGCATAAAGAATTCTGATAGTTTTACTAAATCCTGTAACAGGAGAGACAAAGAGAAGGAGACATTGCAGTGGTGTTAAAAGGATATTCCACCACAACATGATAGTCCACTCAATATGTACTCACCCCTATCCCGATGTGAGGATGGGTGAAGATCTTCAGTTCACAAAACAATCCTGGATTTTTAGGAGAAAACAGGGTTGCAGCCAAATCCAGTACAATGGCAGTGAATGGAGACCACGGATAAAATGTAAAAAAAGAACACAAAACAAACACAAAATGTCTCCATCCTTACATTTTATCCGTGGTCTCCATTCACTGCTGTTAACTGCAACCCTGTTTTCTGCTGAAACTCCAGGATTGTTTTGTGAACTGAAGATCTTCACCCATCTTCACATCAGCATAGGGGTGAGTACATATTGAGTGGACTATTATTCAGTGGTGGAATATCACTTTAACATCTTATTAGGAATGTCAAGTGTAAATGAGATACTGTCACCTATTTTTTTTTTTTTTTTTTTGATTCATTCAGCTTTTTACTCTTCCAGGCTGTCTGAACTACGGTGGCCGGGAGGTGCAAACCAAAATTACAAAATGTGAAACACTTTTACAAAGCTTGAGCAAATTTACATTTTGGAAAGCATTTTTACAAATCATAAAACAAAATTACATTACCATAATACATTTACAAGTCCCGAAACAAATTTACATTTCAGAAAACAAATTAACAAGACGTGAAACACTTTTACAAGTGCCGGGACAAATTTACAAGTAGTGAAACAAATTTACAAATACAATCAAACCGGAAAGGGAATGTCCCAAATCCAGGGTTGACCCGGAAGTGATAACGGGAGCAGGCCAATTCAAGTTGTTGATGTTGCCAAAGGACGGAGAAGGACAGCGGACCCGAGTGATGTTTTGCCCGTTTTGTGGACAACATATAAGCAGATTAACGCTGTTTTGTTTTTCATGTGGTCGGTCTCTACAATGTTTAAGGGGCATGGACCAGACCGGTGGACCAGATATGCTACAGCAGTGCATACAGTATTTTAATGAGGGCCATTCGTACACCGTAATTGTGGACATGATGTCATGTTTACACAGTGTACACATCAGTATGAGGTCACTGAAAAGCAAACTGAATGAAGCCGGTGTTGTAGCCCTTCTGGTTTTCAATTTAACTGGTTACCGTTGGAGTGTGTGTGATGTGTTCAGCAGCTGTGTGTGCTCCTGTCAACAGATTCGTCACACATTCACAAACATATTTACTTGTGACACAAAAGACAAAACCGCGTTAATCGGCTCATATGTTGTCCACAAAATAGACAAAACATCACTCGGTCGCTGTCCTTCTCCGTCCATTGGCAACATCAACAACTTGAATTGGCCCGCTCCCGTTATCACTTCCGGGTCAACCCTGGATTTGGGATGTTCCCTTTCCGGTTTGATTGTATTTGTAAATTTGTTTCGCTACTTGTAAATTTGTCCCGGCGCTTTTAGAAGTGTTTCGTGTCTTGTTAATTTGTTTTCTGAAATGTAAATTTGTTTCGGGACTTGTAAATGTGTTATGGTAATGTAATATTGTTTTATGATTTGTAAAAATGTTTTCCAAAATGTTTGTCTCAAGCTTTGTAAAAGTGTTTCACATTTTGCAATTTTGGTTTGCACCTCCCAGCCACTGTACTGAACCAATGCACTCGTATCTTACACCTTAAAGCCTGATGCATCGGATGCATAATTGAATTGTTACACCCCGATTATATAGGTATGTACTAGGGCTGTAGTCACAAACAAAGAAAATTTGGGCTGTCTGAGATTCTACACAGTTTTCAATCTGTCACCTGGTGGATAGGAAAAAAACAGATTTGCAGATTAATTAAATCAGCCACAGCAGACTGAGTGACCCGACCTGCAGCCTAAATGGGTGTTAATCAAAGTTACACAATGTTGCCAATAGGGCTGCACGATATGGTATAAAAAAGTCACATTGCGATTATTTTGATTGAAACTGCGATATGCGATATGACAATTTTTATTTTCAATGAAAAAGAAAAATCTTTTAAAATCGTGATTTTGTGACATTTGTTATGATCTGTCTGGGTTCTGTACCAAACAAATGTTTGCTTATATCTGGAGAACAAGATTTTTTATGGCAGGGCATCTCTGCAGCATCACAGAACTTCACTATTATGCTGTTTTCTCACATATTTTTCCTTTTTCAAAAATTGCGATTTGGTTCTGGTTCTGCGATTTGGATAGTGCACATGGTCATATTGCGATTTCAATAATATTGCGATTAATTGTGCAGCCCTAGTTGCCAAGCACATGAATTCCTGCAGTTTGACCATTTCTTTTTCACGCATATCTATATTCATGGTTCGAATTACAGGGGAGCTAAGGGGAGTTCAGCTCCCCTGAAAACCTACAATAGGGGGAGCTCAGTGCTAACACAGCTCATGCTGCAGTATAAACTTCCACAAAAAGCAACATGAATAAACCTAAGACTCTTGTTTTCTAATGAGGTTCAACCCTCACACAGTTTCTCTTAACTGTCCCCCAATATTACAACACTAGTCCAACATCGTCACAGCCTGTGTAGCCACTTCAGTGCCTTATCTTCCCAGAAGTGAAGCCAAAGCATCTTAGTCGCCCCTGGTGGCTGGCTGCACTACAAGTCATAAATCCCGCCTTCCAATGTTTATAGAAAGCACATGGGCCAAATTAAAACACTACACCTCAAATAAGTTTTTCCCAAAGAAATTTCTGTCATTTTAGGTAGTTCTTATCACACTGATGTTTGTTCAAGTGTTCATTTTTCTGATCAGTTTGATTTTAATTAGTTTATTTTAATGATATAAAATATGGTTTTATGCCATGAGTGATAGCTGAACCCTGCTTGTGATTGTGTCAGCTGGCTCTGTGGGCAGGAAATCAAAACTGTGGTTCCAACACTGGTTACTATTCTGGCTCCAAATGACATCACCAGCACAAGATGACAGTGCTCCTATCTGGGTTGTTTTGGCTTCATTTCTGTACCATGGGAGGAACTGGAGAGGTGGTCGGACAAGAACATAACGAAGGACCAGTCAACCTTAAGGTGGCAGCCCTAGTATATGCCTAACTGTCCCATGGTGGTAATCCATTTGCTGGAATTATAAGCTTGTTTTTTTGTTTCTGTCTTAGCTCTAAGACGACACTAACAGAGACTCACCACTGGTCAGGAAGTGGGTAGCTTTTTCCATGATGGCTGTGGTCAGCTGCTGTGTGTTTTTCAGGTACTGGAGGATGTAGATATTAGGAGCCAGCAGCACCATGTTCTGCTCCCCACATCCATATGGCATCTTCAGCAGTCCATCCAGGTTCTTCAGGGCTCGGCCCAGGATGTCACCTGCAGAAAAACACTATATGTAAGTAATATGTCAAACTAACCCAATTCAGTTCAGTTAGATTCAATTTAATGTTTTCCCAAGAGGACAGTTTTGTGTCACAGCAAACATAAAAACACAGGAAAAACATCTAATAACACAAACAATATGACAGCATGCAGAACACAGACACATACAGCAATTGACATGAACCTGAGGTCATTCAAGCTCCACAGGAACAGATTAATAGTAAAAATAAGCTTTAGAATGCCATTTTTAAAGGTAACCTGAGGAGCTTTTGACCTCTTGTAGCGTGAGGGAGATTTTTTCTGCACACTCAGGCGATGCAGTACACTGGACTACTCCACTGACCAGCAGGTGGCAATAACACACCAATATATGCAGCATTGTGCCAACTCAGGCAGAGAAGAAGACTGTAAGTATGTTAACATGTATGTAAACTGCAGGATCTAAAATACTTTTGTAGAGCTGCAACGATTAATGGATTATTAAATTAATTGTCAGCTATTTTGATAATAATTAATCGGTATTGATTTCTTTTAATTTATTTCAGAAAAAAAGTCTAAATTCTCTGATTTGTGCTTTCTGGTTTCTTTACTCCTCTCTGACAGGAAACTGAAGATCTTTGTTGTGGACAAAACAAGACATTTGAGGACGTCATCTTGGACTTTGGGAAACACTGATCAAGAATCAAGGTGGAGCTAATAAAGTGTCCCTAAGTATGTATACACACAGTATATGTATATATATATTCTCTCTATATATATATTGTTGTATATATTCTTAACCATTTTTAACACAACATTTAGTTATTACATTAATTAATCAATTAATCAATTAATTTATTTATTGATTGATTGATTTTCTTTGGCTACTTGGTATCAGCCAATATTCAAAGTATGAGAATAAGTATTGGGGAAAAAAATGTATCTAAACATCTCTATTAAAACTTGAGTAATCTGATTACCCAGCACTGATACTGAAGCACGGGCAGATCCATCAATCACATTCTCAGGGAGTTGTAGCTCTAATTCTTCTGTCAAAGCCTCCCTGGGTACAGAAACAAACACAACAACACATGTATGAGCACTGGTACACAAACAGGTACCTTATTACAGAAGTCAGAAAAAGACTATGTTTACAAGGTAACATAACCACACCTGCTGAACGAACACACGAACACACACACACACACA
This sequence comes from Lutjanus argentimaculatus, assembly GCA_034769285.1. Lineage (NCBI taxonomy): Eukaryota > Metazoa > Chordata > Actinopteri > Lutjaniformes > Lutjanidae > Lutjanus > Lutjanus argentimaculatus. The sequence continues at coordinate 30,259 of JAWZSL010000118.1, forward strand.
CACACACACACAGTGCAGCATCACATGGACCTTGGCATAAAACCTCCTGGGACAAACCACACTGACCTTTTGAACAGAGCAGCCAGTTGTAAGTTTTCGTCACCTCAGTTCCCTCAGCCTGGAAGAAAAGGAGGTAAAATATGGGCTGAAATATGTGCCACCAGAAACTGAATTTGAATCATTTATATTTGAATTTGAATTACATAATTCGAATTTGTATTGTTTAATTTGAATCATTGTGTTGTAAAACTGAATCTGAATAGTATAATTTGATATTGAATTTATTTGTTTGGAACTGAAATCCAATAAACTTGAAACTGTATGTAAGATTATGAAAATTCAACTCTATATATTTTCACATTCAGTTCTCACTATTCAAATTCAGTTCTCAAAATTCAATTTCAATTCACTGTGACAGACATCCGGGTAGTTGAGGAAGAGCAATTGAGCGCAGATACATTCATTCATTCATTCATTTTCTGTAACCGCTTATCCGTGAGGGTCGCGGGGGGCTGGAGCCTATCCCAGCTGACATTGGGCGAGAGGCGGGGTACACCCTGGACAAGCCGCCAGTTCATCGCAGGGCCGACACATAGAGACAAACAACCACACACCCTCACATTCCACCTACGGGCAATTTAGAGTCACCAATTAACCTATTATGCTGCATGTCTTTGGACTGTGGGAGGAAGCCGGAGTACCCGGAGAGAACCCACGCGGACACGAGGAGAACATGCAAACTCCACACAGAAAGGCCCTGCTGGCTCAGGATTCAAACCCAGGACCTTCTTGCTGTGCGGCGGCAGCGCTAACCACTGCGCCATCATGCCGCCTGCGCAGATACATAGCAGAGCTATATATAGCTCCTCTTCGGCAATCAGTAAGGTGCCTGCTCACCTGAAAACCATCCACCAATCAACTCCAGGCAGTACAAATACCCTGGCTCTGCAGTCAGTCTCCACCAGATTGTTCAGTCTGTGTTACTAACTATGGCCTATTTGTTGCTGATTGCTTTTTTTTTTTTTTTTTTTTTTTTACCCCTTGTGGATTTTTGCTTAAAACTTGTCTTTTTCTGCCTCTGATCGACACTCACTGGTTACCCATTTGCCTGCCACTTCAGCCTGCCACCTGCTTCCAGCCTTGCTCTGCCTGCCTGCCCTGTTTCTCTGAGAGCCCAGTATCAATCCAAAATGTCCATTCTTGTTTTTTTGAAAATAAAGCCACTTAAGACCGAACAGCTGTCTGGGTCTCGCTTTTGGATCCAATTCTCTCCATTTCACACAACAATCTCAAAATGACATGTTAATTATTTTGTTTTCTCGAGATAACAGAACTCGTCTTCTCATGCTAACAGATTAATTTATTTTCAGAATTTGGAGAAAATGAGCTTTCTGATCTCAAGATAATGAGCTAATTAACCTGTTATCATGAGAAAACAAAAGGTTATTTCAACAGAAGGCGACGATGGCTGTACTTGAAGATATTTTTTCATGTCTTTATCTGGGGATCAAAGGAGAAGGAAAATAATTTAATTTGCACATGTGCATGTCTAGGGAAGCTGAGAATGTTTGTACTTAAAATATTTTTTTCTTGAGATCATAAGTTATAATAAGTTTTTACTTTGGTGTCTCAAGACAACAAACCTCGTCTTTGTGTGAAAACAGGTTAATTATTTCATTACGTCAAGATATGAAAGCTTGCCCTCTCATGCTAACGGGTTGATTGATCTTCTTTTTTCAAGAAAAACAACATCGATCAATCAACTTGTTGTCAGAAGAAAACAAAAGGTCACTTCAACGAAAGCCAAGAACGGCTGGGCTTGTTTTGTTCTGTTTTATTTTTACTTTTTCTTTTTTTATTGAACAATTAGTAACATTCAGCATACAACTGGAATGCAGTGTTTTCATTTGCTGTATAAATGGACTAAATGGATTAAATAATTCATACAAAAAGTCCATCAATAAAAGTGCACACATTTTGTCTTTGTCAATTTTGTTGCAGTGCGTAAAATGTCCATTTTCCTGAGAGACAGTTATTGTTTATAAAGGGTCCTGAATTTCCCACCATGAATGAGACCAACGTTAATATGTCCTTTAGGTTTTTTATTGTCTCATACCTTTTCCTTTTCTCTCCTGCTCCAGTCACTAAATGAAAATCATCTCAAATATGTTATCTAAACAAGTGAATTCACAAGTTAATTATTTTGTTATCTTGAGAGAACAAAGTTTGTCTTCTCATGACAATGGGTTAATTATATTGTTGTCTCAAGATAAGAAGCTTTGTGATCTTGAGATAATGAAATAATTAACTTGTCCTCACAAGATAATGGGATAAAATAAAATTTCTAAGTATGCCTGTTCAACCCATCAAATGTAAGGTTATTAGTTATTGGCTAAACTTTTTGTCATCTTGCATTCAGGTGCTCACCTTTACTATGAGCGGTCGTGTGACCACATCGATGCGACCCCTCTCTGGTACGCTCACAATCTCATTGTCACATGTCGCATGGGATGCCACAGCCTCAGCAGTCACAGTCACATTCACAACACCTGAAAAGATCACAAACTCTGCATGAAGATCGATTACCTCATTACTCTGTGATCACCACAGAAACCAAGAAGTTGGTGGTGCAATCAACATGATGCACATATGTTGTAGTGATTCTTAAAAATACTATTGATTTTGGATTCACAGTTTGCATGCAAAGATTTATAGACTGTCTGACAGGGTTGTTAAAAATTCTGGACACAACAATAAACCCTTACCTAAGACAGTGGGGGTCATGGTCCAGCTGAGGGTTTTACGATCGTTGGCACACAGACAGGATGTGTACTGGTCACCAGAGAGAGGGGTGAGGGTGTAATCTAAGGAGGGGGCTGCAGTCACAGTGACCTGTTCAAGAAACACAATCTCACTTTTAAACTGTTGAAGTTACAAAAATGTATTGACAGTTGACACATATAAACAGTCGGTGATTGAGGAGCACGCTAGATGATTTGTTACACTGAATCATCTGGGAAGTCGTCCTTAGAAACTGTTTGGAAAAGAGCAGGTACTTTAAAAAAAACACGTGGCAGGTGATTGGAACCATCTGTCTATCACATCTACCATGGGCTAACATCAACCAATCAGATCAAATTTCAGTCAAGTTCTTTGCTCTTCTTTCAGTGAAGAAATACTCTCCAGTTTTGATATAAATGATGCTATCACAGTATCTACACTAACCTCTTTAGAAGCTGCCATTGTTTGTTCAAGACGAGCCATTTTCATGGATGCTTCTTGCTGTTGTAACACATAAAACTACACCCATAGCTGACAGTAGTTCCTTCTAGGACATTAATTGGCTGCACCACTTTTGATGTGGACACAAATGGATAAGCCTGGCAAGATGGATTCTCACATGATCTTTGTATCTCAGATGGTAAGATGTCATCCCCCTTATCAGCAAAATGACCAAAATACATTCCCCTTGTTAACCTGCAATCCCCCCTCTCCATCCTTTAGTACTGAGACCCAGACACCATCCTATCCAGACCCGTAGTAGAAAAATTATGGAGAATTATTACATTTTGACAAAGCACTTGTATTTTAACCTTAGCCTTTCTCTAGCCTTTCCATCACTAGTTTAGTAGCTCACTAACAGACCATTCGCATGTGTTGCGAACACCCCATCATCACCAGAAAGATGTGCATGTTGGTTGCGTGTGCCAACAGCTTATTCTGACTGATATGTCTGACCGACAAAGTTTGTACATGAAGGAGGTCGGGTGGATGGATGGTTAAAACAGGTCACATCAAGAGAACATTAACTCAAAGATTTCACAAAATTTAAGGCAAACACCAATTTCTATTTTTGGATCATTAGTGATCTATGCTCAGTGCCTCTTTTTTAGGATGGGAAGTTTGTTTCAAATAATATGTAAATTCACCAATATCTTTGGAGTATAGATGGACTCCAGTCCATGCATTCTGTTCTTCAGCACATACAATAAGTTGTACTGTCACTGTGAGTGTAAAAGCATTGATTACCATGATGCAGCTGGACAGGTAGTTGAAGATGGTCGCTTTGAGTTCAAAGTGCTCCCCGCGGATGATGGAGTATGGCAGGCTGAGCTCGAGGAAGAAGGGCTGGAAGACGGTCAGCTCCTTACGAGGAGCCAAGCCAAAACCCTGAGGGGACAAACAGAAAGCCTCCGTCTCCCAGGTGGTGATGGTGTCCGGGACAGTGAAGGACACATTCATTATTCCAGACTCTCTGGATCAGCAGATAGACAATGACACATAGTGTTAGTTAGAGGAACATACTTTTACTATCTCTCAGTGATGTGTGGTCAGAGGAGGCAGTGGCTCAACAAAGCAAAACAGAAATGGTGAGATTACATGATAGGGGTATCTATTTATTATTTCTTCAAAGCAGCGATGGCTACCAGGTAACACCAATTTAAAGGACGCTGATGCTGTGTTTTAAACACTTTCTCAGTTTAAAAGATTTTCAACATTGCCTGACTGTGGTTGCTGGATGAGCAGAAAAGGCAGCTCCGGCATGCAAGATCAGTGTGCACATTGCAAAGGTAAAGAAAAACAGGGAAATATTAACAAACCTCATTTATGTGACCTGTTGCACTATACAGTATATATATTTCCTGTCAAAATGACTTGCTCTCTCTCTATTAGTGTTTATTGTGCTGTAAAAATATTGCATACTACATGTCCATTGATGGAGTTTTATTGCATATTAGTGTCACAACTGACTGACTTTGCAGTAGACCCTCAGCATATTTGCTGATTTATAGCTTAACTAATGTAGACAACATCTTGTCTATCCACGTTGTGAATCCACCTCTGTAGACACATCTTACAATCTGAAAAATGGCCCTCATGCAGAAGCCACTTGTATAGTGATTTAAGAGAACTTTTGGCATTCACCAATTTTCTTGTATTTTGATTTTTCTTTCAGACACGAACACAATTCCCGAGTGTTCCAGACCTGTAGTAGAGCCATGAACAGTCAGTCTGCTGGTATCCAAACCAGTTTTTCCCTAATGACTGTATTTTTCATTAGTTTGAAGACATTTTGAGTTTGAAAAAAAAATTACACTTCATAATTATGTCGATATGATCCTGTTACTACATACTGCATTTCAAATTATAATATAATATCATTTTAAATTTACATATAAAGCCTCATCATTCATTCAATGATCTATTATTGCCTGCTGTTAGATGTGCTGGCCGTATATCTGCACATGCAGGTTTATGAATTCTCTGTCCAGGTGAACTCTGTCTCTGTGATAAAAACCTCCCCTTAACCCTCTCCTCCCACCGCAGTCATTCATCGCCCCTTACTGTGGCTGTGATGAGTCGTTTTCTTTTTTTCTCTTCAGTCGTTTTCATATCAAGACATTTCTTCTGTACTTCGGTCACAGTCTGACCCTGTGGGGACACTGCATTAACAGCATTCGCTTTTCCAGTTTCTTTTGTTTAACAGGTATTTTTAACAGGTATTTTGCAAAAAAAAAATTTGCCATGCTCTCAGCCAGTGGCACAGTACACACCCACTGTGTTTTACAAGGAGTTAATAAGCTAGTTAAGCTCATCTTAGATTGGTCAAAGAGAGAAGCTTGAATTCAGAAGATGCATGGTTGTATTTCTCTGTTTAATAAGGAAAACAGGTGTGAGAATTGCTGCCAAAACAGCCCTGACCCATTGAGGCATGGACTCCACTAGACCTCTGAAGGTGTGCTGTGGTATCTGGCACCAAGACGTTAGCAGCAGTTCCTTTAAGTCCTGTAAGTTGAAAGGCGGGGCCTCCATGGACCAGACTTGTTTGTCCAGCACATCCCACAGGTGCTCGATTAGATTGCGATCTGGGGAATTTGGAGGCTAAGGCAACACCTCAAACTCGTGTTCCTCAAACCATTCCTGAACCATTTTTGCTTGGTGGCAGGGCGCATTATCCTGCTGAAAGAGGCCACTGCCATCAGGGAATACCGTTTCCATGAAAGGGTGTACATGGTCTGCAACAATGCTTACTGTAGGTAGGTGGTACGTGTCAAAGTAACATCCACATGGATGGCAGGACCCAAGGTTTTCCCAGTAGAACACTGCCCAAAGCATCACGCTGCCTCCGCCGGCTTGCCTTCTTCCCATTGTGCATCCTGGTGCCATGTGTTCCCCAGGTAAGCGACGCACACACACGCCCAGTCATCCACGTGATGCAAAAGAAAATGTGATTCATCAGACCAGGCCACCTTCTTCCATTGCTCCGTGGTCCAGCTCTGATGCTCACATGCCCAATGTTGGCACTTTGGGCAGTGCACAGGGGTCAGCATGGGCACCCTGACTGGTCTGCGGCTATGCAGCCCCATACGCAACAAACTGCGATGCACTGTGTATTCTGACACCTTTCTATCAGAACCAGCATTAACTTTTACAATTTGAGCTACAGTAGCTCGTCTGTTGGATCAAACCACACGGGCCAGCCTTCGCTCCCCACGTGCTTCTAACACATCATCTTTGAGGACAAAATGTTCAATTACTGCCTTAAATATCCCACCCACTAACAGGTGCCATGATGAGGAGATAACCAGTGTTATTCACTTCACCTGTCAGTGGTCATAATGTTATGCCTGATCGGTGTATCACCAATTGCTGATTGCTGGGCTGATGATGGGCGATTGGAAAATGTTAACATATCGCCCAACCCTAGTTGACGACACTTTCTGCTGCCTCAGGATAGTAATGCATCTGAACACACCTCATTTTAAGACCAACACACCCATGCATGCAAGTACATTTGCTCCCTACGCAACATGGGTGGTGGGCGAGAAAATTATGATTGCATCAGTTAGAAAATATCAGCAGCGTTGCGTGCACCAGGCAAAAGATGGGAGTTTTTCAAGGTTTTCCAAAATTGTGAATAACAGGTCTGTCAGCAGCGTATGCACAAGGAGAGTAACAGAGAAGTCTTGCATGAGAATCTGTGCATAAGATCGAAACAGAAAACTGTAGCAATTATCAATCTAAAGTGTACTTAGGGACTTTGTAGGTAAGCCAGTGATGTAATTTAAGGATCTGGAGCAAAGACAATGCTGACACTGTACTTTGGTGACACTGTGTGAAGTCTGGCAAGTGTTTATGAGCAACTCACTGCATTAACAGTGTTAGTTAGCCAGTTAGCAGATAATGTAACGTTAACAGCCACCATGGTAGTCTAGGAGGAAAAGAGAAAAAGCTGTGCGGCAATTGTCAGTCTAAAGTGATACTTTTGCACTTTGCAGAAAATCTTTTGATCTTTGACCAGCTCTGAGTGCTGTCGAGAGAGGTCTGGCTATGCAAGACGAAGAGGCTTGTGATAGAAGCTCACCCAACTTCCACCAGGCTCCATATCCAAGTCTCAGGGAAGAAAGTGCGGACCGTCTGTATTGGTGGTGGAGCATCATTTGAGCCGTAGTTCATATCTATGCTATACTCGGGATGTATGTCGTGAATGACTGAGGAAAGAGGAAACTTTCAATCAGAATCAGAGGTAAACTTGAAACAATAAATTGTACGCCAGAGAAAGAGATCTCATAAAACTTACCACCGAACATGGCTATTCCTCCATTATCAAATCTCACACATGATGGCACCTTGAGGAGCAAAGTTGTTGCCATCTTCAGGCCCAAACTCTGGATGAACCAGCAGGACATAAAAATGTCATTTTACAGCGTGGTCTGTATTGTAGTATCACTTGTGTAATTTAGAAATTCTTGCATATGAATTACCTCAAAAACTGTATATGGATATTTTATCTTGTCTCGTCTAGGGTGTGAAAAATGTGACCAAGGTGCACATGGTTGAGGGTCTTCAATATCATGTGGGATACTGGAAGCTTTCTTAATAGGCAACAAGTCAAATATCTGAAAAGAAAGAAAGATAGATAGAAAGAAGGATATTGGCAAACACTTTAAATGATCAAATATTTGTTCTTTGTCTGTCAGATATGTGGTACTCTTTTATTGTGAAACCACACAGTTTGTGAAGTGCATTAGTAAAACTAGTGCCATTCCCTCTTTGAAATGATTACTCTGTTACTTGTTTATGTCATATAATATGGAAGGTAGTGATGGGAAATGGGAAAGCGATATGGCAAAAAGATCATAGCCCGGTTTTTCTTTTTTTTAATTCAATATTTGTTGGGCTTTTTGCCTTTATTGGATAATGACAGCTGAAGATATGACAGGAAAGGGGGCAGAGAGAGAGGAGACAACACGCAGCAAATGGGTCACAGGTGGGAGTCAAACAGACGGCCCCTGTAGAGAACTGACAGCCCGAGTATGCGGGGTACATCTTCTACCCACTGAGCTACAATGGCACCCCTTCCCGGTTTTGTTCGTGGCAGGATCACAATCACAATTTTATCATGATTCTTTTTCATGTTGGTTTTAATACCATTCTGCAAGTTACTGATCAGTAACCAACCAAACTAATTGGCCTCTCTAAAAAACGTAGCCCTAAAAGAAAAAAAAAAAACAAAACAAAAAAAACAGACCATTTAGGCCAAACTAACTTTTTGATCAGATTTTAATCTGTGTGAAGTGAATATTATTACAATTAACTAACTAGAGCAACAAGTGTAAACTGCTGTTTACAACATCAAAGTCAAACTCAATCTGTCACTGGAATTAAATTTAAAATTTTAATTTAAAAAAGTCAGATGCACCACACTACACTTAAAAAAATCATATTCCTGACATAAAAACACTGAGTGAAGTTTAGAAAGAATGAAGAACACATGAATCAGTATCTTCATCCTGTCCTCTGTCCTCCTCCCTCTGATGCTGAGGTGATTCACCGCCTGCAGGTCTCTGCCTGACAGAAAGAGGAGCAGCTCTTTTTCCACGTAAAGACCTGCTTGCCCTTGCACTTTCATATTTGCCTTCTGGGGCCCTATCTTACACCTGGCGCAATGCCTTTGCGCCACTGGCGCAAGTGCCATTTTTGCCACGTCTGTAAGATAGCAAATGCTTGCGCCTGGTCTGTGCAGTCATTGGCGGGAGGTCTAAACATGAAGGCAAAACAAGGGTGTGGCCCGGTGTGTTTACTATCTTGTGCTTGGTGCATTGGAGTAAAAACCACTTGCACTTTAGACCAGCAAAAAGGTGGTCGAAGCGCAAAGTCTGTCGTCAGCACAAGATAGCACCCGGCGTGTTTGGCCAAAACACACACACCTCTTCACAATCACATAACACCTTCATTTATGTTCATTCTTTTCCTCACACAGAAGTGTGGATTGTATCATTTGAACATATTTTCTATTAGCAAATATAAAGTGTAAATATTGATGTTAAGAGCGTGCACGTGTGTCTCGCGCTTGGCTGAGGCGCACACACATCTGCACAATCACTGAAATCCTTTCATTAATGTTAAACAGCCATGCGTGTGTTTCTTTAAAGATAAACTCACTAATAAAGAAAAGGAAATTATTATAAAGCCCAATAAAACTAAACAGACCTGCAAAGTGCACACGGGATGTGATCATGGCTGTCAGATTGTCTTTATCAAATGAGTCAGCATGACAGCTGAAGCAGCTGTAGTGTTTGTGTCTGCCTGTTTGTTGTGATCCAGAAAAACAAGGATTAAATAATTATGATCTATAACATACAAAATGTACAAGACACTATATTTGACCACATGAGTCCAGCCGACCCGGAGAGAAAAAGTTATGTATGCTTCTGTCAGAGCTGGTTGGATATAACAGTTCATAATTTTTGTACACTTTTAACTTCAGAAACTCTTTCTGATTGTTTCGTAGCGGGACAGAGGAGCGAGGATTAGGTGGGAGATAATAATTAATTATAAAATACAACACAATTTCCTGGTGCTTCAGTGTAAAACATAGCCAGTTACATATCTGCATGACATTTGCGGTTCATTTATTGTATTGTTTTTTGCAGGTGTTCATGTAAAATAAACTATTTACACACAAAGCTGCTTTGGAGGCGTTCTGCTGTCGCCATATATTGCGCGCTCTCACGCGTTCACTTCTTGAACCTGTAGATCAGTCTGCTCGCTTTGAATATCTTTTCAAATAGATATATATTTC